>JANQBM010285846.1:0-20968 GCA_025594535.1 Erythroxylum domingense
CCTTTTGGACCTAGAAAAAGCCTTAGGGTTGCTCAAAATAGAAATACTATAAATATGAAAGAGATGGAACCCTAAAGAGGGACTGCCATTTCTACCATTTGGGGAAAGCTTCAAGGGAGAGAAAAAGAGGAGAGAGAGAGAAGAGGAAGAAGAGGAGAGAGGAAGTAGGTCTTACGATGCTGCTGCCTTCCATAGTCATCCAATCCAAGTTCTTTCTCCTTTCTATCTTTATTTTATTCATTGAATGTATAAGATGATGATGGATCTTGGATTATTGATGATGTTCTAACTTTTTCTTCAAGATTTTACCTTGATTCAATGTTAATATCATTGCTTTTGCGTTATGTTGATTGGGTATTGTGATTAATTATGGAACTTGCATATTTCGGTAGTAAATCGAGAGGGTGAGCTGAATAAAAATGATTGGATTGGATTAATGAGATTTAAGTGATCTAACAGACCTTGTGATTAATCATATCAGTTATTATGTAGAGAGAGATCCCATATGAGGCCCGGTAGTTTCTTAGAGAGCTTAAGATCTAATTAGAGTTATAGGTCTTTGTTAATTGAGGGATTGCAAATTCTATAATTCAATTAGGTTTATGATTTACGGTTTAATGATTATAACTCGAGAGAGAGAATAATCCACCTTACGATAGTCTAGAACTGACACCACAATAATGCATAATTGACTAGATTAGTATTGATGATAAGGAAAATCCCTTCTCTCATAATTTGTTAACTCTTCTTAGTTAATTCCATTTATGACTTTTGTATTGCTCAATTTCAAATTCTTTTGTGTTAAACTTGCAAATTAAATTCTTGATAATCACTTTCCTTTGTTTATTTTTCTTTGTAAATTTTATTTTCAATTTATGATTTTTCTTAGCCTCAGATAATGTAGGATTATATTAATTCACACTTCCTTATAGGCCCTTCACTTATTACAAATCTCGACCCATACACTTGCGGTATTTTGAAGGCTATAAATTGTAAATCTTGCAAAAAAATCAATAATTTCAAGTGTCGAAAGACATTCATCTATATGCCAAAGTTTAAAAGGATAAATAAAATTCATATTTTACTAATCTTTAGGAGTAATCACAATTTATAAGTATCTTAAAAAACCATTAAGGAATAATAAAATGCTTTACCAGCTAATCTTTCCATCATCTAATCAATAAATGGGAGGTTGAAATGGTCTTTTCAAGTTATTTAATTTAATTTTTGTGAAATGAATGAATAATTTGATAATTGTAGTAGAAGCTATTAGATTATTTCAATATTACGAAGTTTAGCTATTAACAACTAACTAGGACTTTCTATCGCTATTGATAGTTCTAATATAAAAGTTTGAGAGCTAGAAACAAAATATAGCAACTGCGTTAACAAATAGCCATTCATACTTGGTTTCATACTAGTAGTGAGGAGATGGCCAACACTTTTCACTAATATTACAGCTCTAATCTAGTTCACAATGTTATCAGTAAGTTGTTACTTGTTTACCTCCATTTGTTTGTAGATTCAAGAGTTTCTCTCTTTCCATATCATTTATATGGTCATAATGAAAGCTACTTTCCATAGGAATGTATGCTCTTTTCCAGGTTTGGAGTAGCTAATGGACTACCTCAAGATATGATCCCATTTATATGTATGGTTAAATTTCTATAGTTGATACAATCTCCCATATATTTTTACCCTAGTTGGAACTAATTTCCCTTCTGAGTGGTGATAACTATAATTCCTATCTTTTCTAAGACTACTTATACAAGGCTAAACCACTCACTATTTGAAATTGCTTAAATTATACTAGCCTAAAGGAGCTTCAAAACCTATGGCTTCATTGTTTCCATCATCAGGAGGTTTAATCTTCTCTGAGGTTGCATTATGGATGTAGTTCTATCTTCTAAGAAGATCTTGTGCATACAAGAAGAAGGGTTGATGACTTTAATGTTTGCTACTGTCCATCCGTTGGCCAGTTTCAAGTTTTTCAAAACCTTTACTAATTTTTACTCTTGTATGAAAGTTAGCTTACTTAAGATTGTTAATGGTATGATGTATCTTTCTTCTAAGAATACATATTTTAAAGTAATGATTTTAACTCTAATTTTGGTGCTTATACTACTGAAGAGACGAGCTAGTCATTAGGAAAGTGCATACCTAACTCTAGATACTGTATTTTCAGTATCTGTTTTATTTTCTAAAATTTGTCCAAGGCTACTATATAGTCCTGCAAACAAAAATTAAGAGAAATAAATGTATCTTCATCATTAAAAAGACTTTCCATTGTAACTGTCTTTAGCTTGTCCTTCCCATCAATTTGAACCAATTTCGATTTAATGAATCCAAAACTTGATTTACAAAGATAGGAAATTGTCACCATGATCTTTCATTGAATCATATATAGTAGAATACACATTATCTTTACCGAATTCCATAGTTAAATTACCATTGCAAACATTAATATTTGTTTTAGCCTAAAATGGTCTTCATAATAAAATGGGTGCTAATTGGTCATCATTTTCCATATCCAAGACATAACAGTAAGCAGTCAAAATAAATTTATTTTTAACACGTAGAAGAACATCCTTTACCAAGCTTTTGGGATTTTCATTGGACGTATCTACTAATTGAATCATAACTCCCATCTTTTCTAATGGTCTGAATTTAAGAGTTAAATAAATAAAATAGAAAATGATGTTTATGGATGGCATTGCCTTTTTCATTCTAGAATCACCAATAGTCCATAATATAGAAATCATACCTAAGTCTTTACATTTTTCCTAAAGGATTTTTCATGTGACAGTAGATACATTCCTTCCCAGCCTTCACTTTTCAATTGCTTTTATCTTTTGTCTTCTTTTTATCGTACAAAGTCCCTTCAAGAATTTAATGTATCTAGGGACTTGTTTAATCACATTAAAAAGAGGAATATTTACCTTAATATAAATCAACATCAAGCTCCCATCTGTAGTTTTCCTTTAATGTTTCTTAAAAAGGAGAAAATATAGGTAAAGAAAGAGTATATGACTCATCTTTAGACATAGGTATAGTTTCCTCTATTTTAGTATGATTAATGTCTTTTGCGAGGATTTACTAAAGGAGGGGTTTTCACACACTGCTCTACTTACTTTCCAATTCCCAATGTAATAGCATTGGAACTTTCCTTAGGATTTAATATATTTTGTGATGGTAGTTTATTCAAACATTAAGATTCCAAGTGACTGATCATATTTTCTAACTATTTTTTAATTATATTTTTCATTTCCTATTGAAATTTAACAATATTAGTGTCCAATGCTTTAACAATGTCTTCAAAAGACATTACTGAATCAAAAGGTTAGGATTGTTGTGGTTGTTTTGGAGGAAGTGATTATTGATATTATTGAAAATTAGCTGCATATTAATTAAAAAATGTATTACATTATAAAAAATTCAAATGGTCTCTCTTACCAGGGTTGTACATGTTTGAATATGGATTGTATTGATGTTAATATTTCCCCAAAAAACTTCTAGCTACATTTTCTTATTTTATTAAATATTCTTGTAAAGTTGGACACATATCAGTTACGTA
The DNA here is from genome assembly GCA_025594535.1 of Erythroxylum domingense. Lineage (NCBI taxonomy): Eukaryota > Viridiplantae > Streptophyta > Magnoliopsida > Malpighiales > Erythroxylaceae > Erythroxylum > Erythroxylum domingense. The sequence goes on from JANQBM010285846.1 coordinate 3,575, forward strand.
TCCCACTACCGAACATCTTTTGCAAACCTTTTCCACTTCTAATTTTACAACTAATTGACAGATGAATGAAGTAACATTATCCACGAGTTTTTAGAGAAGAAATGTTTACCTCACTAACTCGTTAGGTTGAATAGTCCATTCTAACATTAAACTGTTGGAATTTGATGCCATATTAGCAATCAGTGCTTTGGCTATATCTAGTTTTTGGTCATTAAATGCTCCTCTACTACTAGCATCAATAATACTCCCATTGGATGGTAAAATTCCTTCACAAAAGTACTAAATCAGGAGTTGTTTGCTAATTTAATAGTGAAGACAATTGCATATAGCTTTTGAAAATGCTTCTAATACTTTTATAATGACTCACTATTCAATGTGCCCCTCAAACATGTTCTATACACTCTTAATATTAAATAAATAAGGGTAACCATCCCCTTTAGGGTACCATCCCTAGTTTTATATAAAAAAAAAGACTCACTACTATGTTGTCGAATGCTACAAATTCCTTTCTAATATTGATGGCCCCTGATGTTGAGAAGAACTTTTCCAAAATTTCCTTCATTTCATTCCATATGATGATACTGGTGGGTGGCAAGTAGTATAACCAATATTGGGCATTTTCTTTCAAAGAGAATGGGAAAGAAAACAACTTGATTTGTTCTTCTCTGACACCATTGGGCTTCATTCCTATACATATGACATGGAATTCCTGAAGATGCTTATATGGATCCTCACTTATAGTAGCACAAAAAGTTAACAATAAATGATTAAACCAAAATTTAATTCAAATTTTGCATTTAAATCAAAATTAGGAAAAGTTATACAATGAGGTTGTTAGTTCAAAATTGGTTAGTGAGTTCTTATAGAGTTCGATTATTCACTGTAGTTTTTGTTGTTTCACCAATTGTAACCCTGTATTTGTTAAATCTTTATTTCTTTCCTTAACTTTTTCATAGTCGTTTTGTTCTCTAGATTATACTATAAATTATCTTCCTTCAAACATCTTATAACGAACATGCAAACTTAGAATTACCCATTAATAACCTTCAAATTGGATGGAGTTGTCGATTTTACCCCAACTTAATTCTTCAAAGTAGCTAGAGGTCTCAGACAAGGGGATCCCTTATCCCTCTATCTATTCATTCTTTGCGTGGAGACTCTCAACTCAATCATCAAACATGAAGTGCTGAGCAACTCCAATTTCATGCATCATACAAAATGCAAGAAAATTGGCTTAACTAACTTTTGTTTTGCAAATGATTTCCTTTTATTTTATAGGGCAAATATGGACTCCATTCAAAATTACATGAAATCTTTTGATACTTTCAAAAGCTTCTCAGACGCAAACCAATCTAGCTAAGAGTCACTTTCTCCTATCTAAAAATGCTACTGCTTTGGAATCTCTCATCTCTCCAACCATTAGAATGAAGTTCAAAAACTCACCCCTGATGTACCTGGGATTACTTGTCTCTACCAAAAGGCTCAACTTTATGGATTGTACACCACTTATATAGAAATTCATAAGTGGATAAGCTTATAGGTTAACAAATCTCACTCTTATGCTGGGAAGGTGCAGCTTATCAAATCAGTGTTAAATTCTTTATATTTATATTAGAACTCCCATATTTTTCTATCCGAAGGCATTACTCCAAAAGTAGAAAGGCTATTTAAAATTTTCTTATGGAGCCATCGAAATGGTATGAAAGGATTTGCTAAAATGAAATTGGCATATATATTTTTTCCCAAAGAAGAAGGTGGACTCACTATTACTCTAAGCAAGACAACGAATCAAGCTTTGATTTGATTCTTAAGAGACTTTTGTGGACACTAACTGGTAAAACTTGACTTTGGATAACCATTTTTATTTCGCAAAGATAGAAGCATATGGTCATGAAAATTCCTCATGTTCTTACTTTGTCAACCAACTTATGAAGTTGAAGGATAAGGTACAAAATGGAGTCTCATGCTCAATTGGGAATGGTAACTTTATATCTTTTGTGTATGAAAATTGGTAGGGTTTGAGACAACTCATACAACATTTTAATAACTTAAACAGTCCACACACCTCATCTCTCAATATAAGACTTACCTCTATGATTAATGGTGTTTCACGAAATTTTCTTTACAACTTAAGACATCTACAACCTGCTTATCTACCCAACCCAACCTTTCCTGATACATTTTATTGGTATGGTTAACCTGTCTATAAACTTACAAATAAAATCACCAAAGATCTACTAAGGATTAGAACCTCAAAGGTAGAGTGGCATAATATCATATGGAGCAAGGCCTTAACTCCACAAATATCCTTTATACTATACTTACAAGCTAAAACAAGCTCAATACAATAGATAGAATGTCATATTTGCAAGTGAACACAACTTGTCCAATATGTCGAGTCCATATGGAAAGAAGATATCATCACTTCTTTACATGCCCTTATAATAGAAACATATAGGATTAGATAGCTAGGAAATGTCTATGGATAGATCTTTGGAAATCCTTCACTGAGATTACGAAAAAATTGCTTAACCTGACAGCTCACTCAAATCTAAATAAATTAATCGAAACTCTATCCTTGGAGATCTGTGTATATGTATTTTCGAAAGAAAGAAACCTTAGAAGGTTTACCAACAAAAATTCTTCCAAGGAGTCCATTATCATATAAATTATTAGGCAACTTAGAGAGCTAATCCTACTCAAAAACCTAAATTTGACCTACAGTACAAGCATCTTATCCTCTCTAAATATCTAGCTCAATGATTTATTACAGTATGACTGGTTATCTTAATATAATCACCCTTTTGTCTAGCTCTTATTCTCTACACAAGTATGCTAAGATAAATACAAAAACAAAGAGCTATACAAAAGGATTAAGTAGGGCTTAAATCTTACTTGGTTTGTTATAGTTTTTACATGTCAAGATTCTTAGAGTTCCTAAAGCATCTCCCTCGAAGTCTCCAGAGACACCATCCCAAATTAGGTGAAGTTCAAAGGTGCGATGATTAAATGGAGAGATTTTTTACCAATTTTACAAAAACACTATCGCTTTGTTGAATCTTCTTCACTTTTCATTACATCTTCATTTTTTAGTCATAATAATGTTATAATGCAATTGTTGTTGAAGATCTCACTCACCAATTACTGTACCAATAAACCTATTATCATTATTGAATTCTTTTAAATTATTAAAAATATAACAAACATAATATAGGGAAGTAGGAGTCAATCCCACGAGAAGTTCTAGTTCGCTAATTGAACAAGAGAAAATAATTAATAGAAGGTTTGTGAAATTTTATAATAAGGAACATAAAGACAATAATAAATTGAATGTATTTAATAAAATGAATGATAGTTGTATATTGCATCATGTTTTCAAGTAGTTTAGGATGAGTTTAGTGGTTAAATTTAATCGATTGGTGTATGTTTAGGTTAGAATTGTGTTAGTTAGTTAAGTAGTTATGTTTTGTATGTTTTGTGGGTTAGAGCATGCGTTTGAGCTTTAATTTTTTTAAGGTGTAGTAATGTGATTGCTAGTATTTTAGGGAAAATATAGAAGAACGAAGGAGATTCGAAGAAGATCTAGATTTGAACACAGGCCCACATTCGTGGCCAATAAGCCATAATTGTGATAGAATCATATGCAAGAAGCCACGATCATGACAGAAGGGGAAATAAGGGGCCACGATAGTGGCTTGCGCGACAGACAACGTGGTTTGACCTTTTGATCTTCATTTTTCAGGGAAATTTCAAACCTTCGGAGCATGGGAAAAGCTCTACAGTTGCCTTAATTAAACAATACTATAAGAAGAAAAAGATGAGATAGAAAAAAGAGCATCCAATATGTCATTTCACTAAAAACAGACAGTTTTTATCCTCTTCAAAGTCAAGAACCACAAAGTGCACAAGAATAATGAACTTATTCACTTGCATCAGAATGTCCTCCATCACTCCAAATGATTTTTTAATAGATTGATCAGCCAACTGAATTAGCATTGATTTTGGCTTGACCTCATCCATCCCTAATTTCTTGAATCTTGGTAAAGGAATAAGATTAATAATTGCTTCTAATTCATATAGGCACTTTGTGAATTCAAATTTATCAACCACATAGGGTATTGTGAAACTTTGTAGATCCTTCAGCTTGGATGGCATTTGGCTGGTGACTATAGAACTGCAAGTGCCAATTAGAGCCATCGTTTGGTTTTCTTCCCAAGCTTTGATAATATGTCCTTAAAAAATTGGGCATATATTCCAAACCTCGATGAATGAAAGATTCATCGACAGTGTCTTTAACTTCTCTATGAATTTTTCAAATTGTGCATCCAATTTATTCTTTTGCAATCGCTGAGGATATGGAACCTTGAGTTAATATAGTAGAGGGGTGATATAAGGAGGATATTCACTCTTATCCACTTCTTTCTCTTTTTCTAGGTCTTTTTTAATAGAAGCAGGGTTTGCAACTTTTGTCTTGATGGGTTATTCGAGTTCCTTTCCACTTCGAAGTGTGTTAGCTTTTAGTTGTTCCCTAAATTTTGTTTTGGAAGTGTTTACGATATTTCCTACATTTTGTGTCGATAAGAAACTTGACAATTGGCTCATTTGAATCTCCAATTTATGGATGGAAGAGGCATGATTCTTTGTTACTTATTCGAATCTACTCTCCAAATTTTTTTTAGCATCATCTAAGCTTCAAAGCTTGTCTAAAATCTTATCTGATTTAGAGTCCATCATGTTTGATTTTTCTTGATAGAAACTAGGTGGTCTTTTAAGTCTAAACTGACCTCCTGTATTGTTCGACCCAGAGAAGTTTGGGTGGTTCTTTTATCCAGGATTGTACGTGTTAAAGTAGGGATTGTTCCCTCCATTTCTATTGAACTGTGCCCCCATATAATTCACCTGTTATAGTTTATAACCTTTCATAAAGGAAAAGTCAATGGTATCATAGTCCAATTGCCCACATACCTCGTACTTCAGTTAAATAACATTCACAGAAGCTGATGAAAGGATCTTCATATTGTTTAGTTTTCAACTTAGATTGTCAATTTTAGCTTACATTTCTGTCATTTGGTTAATAGTTATAACTCCTTTCTACTCTCAAAAAGTTGCTGGTTATCTACTCCGCTTATTTGTCCACAAGTTGCTATTGTTCGTCATCTCCTTTAATTACTCCTCAACTTCATTCATCGTTTTCCTCATTAACAATCCTCCTGAGGCTGCATTAGTAGTGCCTCTCGTGGGTGGATTCACTCCATTGTAGAATATTTGTAAAAGGAATTCCTTTGTTAGATTATGGTGCAGGCACCTCCTTTGCAAATCCTTATTAGAGATCACTTTTTCCTTATCTCCCTCCTACATTTTTAATTAAATTGTGCCTCACCTAAGATGTCCTTATGTATTAACTACCCTCTCTTAAGGTGTAATTAATTGTCCCTAGCCAAATTAAATGGAGATGATTAAGTAATCTCTCAATCTATAGAATCAGTCTTCCAATTCAACTAGTTATGAAGTTTTCCTATAGGTAATCAACTAATTAGCCAAGATCTCTCTCTAACTAATTAATTAACTTGTAGGTCTATAAAGTGCCAATTATACAACCCTACATGATTTACCTAACTCAATTTCACAATATATTGCAAGGTATAAGCTCAACATTCATCAAAAGCATCATTCATTCAAATCAACAAAGTAGGAGTTTAATAAGTAGTTCAAAAGTAATCTCTACAAATAACTCAACCACTCATAATTTCATTAGCATCCCCAATAACCAGAAAATCCATAATAAAGATGCTAGAAGAGAAAAATGAAATAAGAACTAGATGAAGCACGCTCCTCCTCTTCTTTGCCCAAATATAGAAAATCTAGAGTTGATGTTCTCTTTGCCAAATTTGGAATGGAAATCTTGATTCTCTACCTCTCTCTAAGCTCTAAATATTTTTTAACTCAAGGAGGCAAGTTCTCACGATACCCTCTTCGACCCTAGGGATTTGTAACCTTATATTGTCACAAGAACCTAAAAATAAGTGAAACCTACGTGTTTCTTTGGGTTAGAGATCCCACGATCGTGGGGTTCTTTTCTTACAACTCCTCCACTTCTCTTCTCCTCTCTCGGTACCTAGCTTAATCACAAAAGTGGACACCCTCCATTCCTACATCAAAATGATGAATTCTTACCCTAAATCAAACATAAAAGAACAACCATGAAGATCAAACTAAACAAAAAAATACAAAATAAGTCCTAAAACATAATAACAATAACCTATTATGTAAGAAACACATGCTAAATACTTAGAAAAATGCACACTAATGCATAACTATCAATTATTTTATGTTATTTCCACCTTTTGTGTTGTCGTTGCTCTTTTCACATTGAGGACAATTTGTTGTCCTAGTATGGGGTGGAATGTGTGTTGTATGCTTTTATTTTGAATGTGAATTATATATATTGTATATTAGTTTGTTTTAGGTGCATAATATGATTTGTGTCAATGTGTCAATGGCTAAGACTTAATGGAGTCAATTTAACTTTAAACATAGTCTTTTAAGTTATGAAGATTTATTAGCTTATGAAATTAGTAACCTATATTACTTTAGTTAAATATATTTGTAATTAGGATATGATGTTAGTTTATTCACCTTAGGAAGTTGTCACATTCATTTATAATTTTAGGCAAATTGAGTAAGTAGCTTCATTAGTACCTTTTCATGAGAATTACAAGCTAAAGAAATGAAGTAGTTAATAATAAGAATAATATATAAAAACTTTTTGTAAATAATAAGCAAATAACTATTTCATTGGCCTTCAGATTATAAATAGAGTTAGTAGCCAATTGAGAATGTGATGTAGCTGAGTAATCCGAATGACATGCATCACCTATGTGTGCCTTCACGTCAAAAGGTTATAATGACGTTCCAACCAAGCCACTTGATGAAAACATGACCTAATTGAGTAACTGGATCAACATTCATCATAAATGTTTGCCTTCGCGTAAAAGGTTAGGTTTATGTCAATCAAAATTAACAAAAATAGTGTTTTGTCAAATAAAATCTATCAATTTTATGAATAGATTTAATTTTCATGAAAACATACTAAGGGATAATTACATTTTTGATTAACTGAATAATTATCAATGTGTGTTTGCAAGTGATAGGGGTGAATAAACTTAACATTAAGTTCTAGATTAGTTGTACATTTAGTCCAAGGTATTTAGATGCAAATTTCACATGTTAGTAAGTTAGAACAACTTGAGGGATAGTGTTTGAAGTTAAATTAGTTTTGTGAAGCTGAATGTCATTGCCTCATTATTGTGTTTGCATGTTTGGTGTTTTGATGTGTTATTGTTTTACATTTTCTGTTTTTGCTTGAGGATAAGTAAACATTTAACTGTGGGGATGTAGTTAGTTGTATATTGCATCATGTTTTGTGGGTAGTTTAGGATGTGTTTAGTGGTTAAATTTAATAAATTGGTTTATGTTTAGGTTAGAATTGTGTTAGTTAGTTAGTTAAGAAGTTTTGTTTTGTATGTTTTGTAGGTTAGAGCATATATTCGAGCTTCAATTTTATGTTTTTGAGGTGTCGTGACTTGTTTGCTAGTGTTTCAGGGAAAATATAGAAGAACGGAGGAGATTCGGAGAAGATCCAGAGCCAAACCCATGCCAATGATCATATGCAATAAACCATGATCGTGACAAAAGCAGATGCAAGGAGCCACAATTATGGCATGTTGGCCACGATCATGATAGAAGGGGAAACATAGTGCCATGATTGTGGGTTGTGCGATAGATAACACGTACTGACCTTCTGAACTTCATTTTTCAGGGACATTTCAAACCTTTGGAGCATAGGAAAAGTCCTAGAGTTGCCCTAATTAGAAAAGTCTATAAGAAGAAAATGAAGAGACATAAAAGAGGGCCTCCAATCTGCCACTTTGGGAAGCACTCTAAGAGGAGAGAAAAAGAAGAAAGAGAAAGAGGAAGAGAGGAGAAAGAAGCGGGTTTATGGCTGCTGCTTTCTCGAGGCATCTTGATCCCATTTCCATGTGTTTTTCTTTCATCTTTGTTTTCATTTTCTTGAATGTTAAGATGAATAAAAATATGTTTATAGATTTTGGTTTGATTAAGATGTTCCAACTTTCTTTCAGGATTTTACCTTGAGTTATTTTAATCTAATTATTTTGTGTTATTTTGATTGATTGTTGTGATTGATTGTTGTATCTTCATGCTTTCGTAACAAAATGAAAGGGTGAGTCAAATGAAAAAGGATTGGGTTGGGTTAATGAGAGTTAGGTGATCCAATAGACCACGTAATCATTCTAGTCAATTATTATATAGAAAGAGATCTCGCATGAGACCCGACTGTTTATTAGAGAGCTTAAAACTAATTAGGTTTAGGACTATTGGTAATTGAGAGATTACCCTTTCGGTACTTAAACTAATTAGGGATTATTAAGTAGGGCACATGATTATAACTTGTGAGAGAGTAATCCCTCCTTTGATAGTCTAAAACTAACACCCCATTAACATAGAAAGGCTAGGTTAACATTAATGATAGGATGAATCCCCTCTCCCATAATTTGGTAACTTTTCTCGATTAATTTCCATTGTGACGTTTATGTTGCTCGATTTCAATTTATTTTTGTGTTAAACTTGTGAATTAATTTCTTGATAATCACTTTCTCGTATTTACCTTTTTACGTAAATTTATTTTTCATTTTATTAATTTCCTTAGCTTTGGATAACCTAGGATTAGATTAGTTCACCTTCCTTGTGAGATCGACCCTTTACATACTACAAATCACGACTCTTGCACTTGCGGTATTTGATGGTTATAAATTGTAAAGCTTGCCTAACATCCAACAATGAACCTTATTTTATGGTTGTTTCTACTCTTTGCTACTATAATTGATCATTGGCATAAAAATAATTATTTCGTCAATTATATATTCAATATGATACCAAATATTCATTTTTCCTTAAGATTGGTTAATCGAAAGCATATAATTGAATTAACCTTATTGCTTAATAACCTTAGATACAATTCAAAATTTAATTAAACAACAACTTTATAAAAAGAAAGACCATCGAAGCAAAATAATACAAGATTTATGGTTGCATTTAATCTTGTTGAATGCTTTTCCTAAGAGTAGTAATTTTTGACGCAACAAATTAAAAATACTAGTTACTGTAAATGGTTAAATGAATTGAACTTTAATATTTTCAATATTTATTCAAATATTTATTCTATAAACTAATCATTTTAATGAACAATCTAATTGTGCTTATTAAAATCAATAAAAATAATCATAAAATGAAATATAGGAAATTAATCCAATATATGAATAAATGAAATACTCTATAATAAGACCCTATTACCTCCCAATCTTTAAAGTTCCAAAATAACTTCCATTTCCTTCAACTAAGAGTCAAAGACTTAGCCAACAATGACCATTTCTATGATTAGAAACCAAAGAAAACAACCTCTAATATCTAATAAAGAAAGGAGAAAAAGAGGACTTTAAAGAATTTGGAAAATGTAGCTGGAAGATGGGATGATTTGCTCCTTGACTCCTTAGCTCCATTTATAACCATTTAACTCTATGTGGAAATCTTGTTTTTGTGATTCTTTGGATCCCTAGATAATAACTCAATTGATTTCCACTTAGATTTGGCCAAATTAAATATTCTAATAACTTTAGACATTTTTTTCTTTTGCAGATGCAAAGTTTGGAATTTGCAATGTTTACAGAGCATGCCCATGTTTAAGATCGATCATACTAGACTATTTTTTTCCACATTTTAGAAAGTTGATTCAACTATGCAAAACCAAATGTTTGTTAGCTCGAATCTCTTTGATTAAACCTTAATCGTTGTTCAACTTTCTCCTCTATTTAAAATTTCAAATTTTGGATTAAGACCCAATCCTATTTCTAATCAAATAACATCTTCAACCTTTATCCTCTAAAAATAGAAAAAATATTGACTTTGAATATTAAGATAAGATTATAGAAGATTTTGAATGCTAAAAATAAGGCAAAATCATGACAAATTAAGTCCGCATCTCCACTAATGAAAACTTTTCCATTAATTGGATTGTAAAGCTTATACCTTTAATTCTATAATCATCACCGACAAACACATACTTCTTATTCTTACCATCAAGTTCGCAGCATTTCTCATCAAGAACATAACTATACCTAACACTTTTGAATAACTTCAGGTCAAAGTACTGTTGACTCTTTCTGACTCCATACTTCAAAAGGAGTCATATTAGTTACAACTTTTAGGATACACTGATTCAATAACTACAACTGATAGCTTAAGCCTAAAATTCTTTTGGCATATTCTTAGTTTCTATCATAATTCTTGTAAAATTGAGAATCATTGATTTTTTTTGTCTCAACTACACCATTATATTGTGTTAATCCTAGAGTAGTTAATAATACTATAGTTATTGATCAAGGTGTTTTACATACGCTAAGTTTTAATATTTATAACCTCGATATTTTTGCAGCGCACAGGTCGTTCATGTAGTATCTAAGGTATCGTTTCCAGGAGGAGGGTTAATCTAATCCTAAATCTAAGATTGGAGGCTATTAAACAAATATTTAACAGACAATGAATTTTAACACGAAGACTAACCTAATCAAATAAACTAAATCAACTAACAAAACAATAATTGACAATTAACACTTAAATAGAAACAATCATGACAACGATTAACAATTTTAAATTGAAATTGAATAACAATTAATGAAAATTTATCGATTTGTTGAACAATAATCGCACACCCTCAACTTCAACCCAATGAGTTTACTGAAAGAGAGAAAGGGAAAATTATCTATCCTTAATGTCGACTTAACCGATTACAATTTATCGAATTAATGGTTCTAGATGATCCTAGGGTAAATTACTCTCTCTCAAGTTATAATCGATCCTTAAAGCATAAACCCTAATTAGATTATAGGAAGTTGTAAATTTTCAATTAACATCCTATCTAAAGCCTAATCAGTTCTTAAGTTCTCTAAAAAACAATTGGAAACCTAAATGTGATCTCTCTGCACAAGATTTACGAACTTGATCTAATTCTGAATCTATTAATTTGCTTAACTCTCGGTAACCCAAATTAATTATTTTATATCGATTCACCCTCTCAATTTATTATTGAGATATGAAGTGCAGAATTAAATCATAATTAATTCAATAAACACATAAAACAATCAGATTTGATTAAATAACAAAATAATAATCCAAAGGTGAGTATAGAACATCAATCACAACGTAATTCTATCATCAAACTATATATCCCAATTCTATAATCAAATAAAACTAAAATACATAAGAAACAGAACTCGAATGAATGATGGGAGGCCGCGACTTCGGAAAGCATCTTATTCTAGGAAGCACGTCATGTCTGCGTCGTCGTCCTCTTCTCTCTTCCTTCGTCTCTTTCTCGATCTCTCAAGGTTCTCTCTTTTAGGGTTTTGTTTTTAGTGGCTGATCAAAGCTCTTCCTAGGCTTTTTCTTCTGTCTTTTAATGTTTTATTTATATCTTGGAAGCCCTAGGGTTGATTCAGGGTCGAATGGTCTAAAAAGTCTCAAAACTTGACCTTTTTAGTTGTTTTCACGTCTGCCCAATGTACGCCAAAATTGTGGCCCTGCCTGCCATGATCATAGCCAACGCCTAACCCTCTTTTTCACAATCATGGTGTACGATCGTAGCCTGGTTTTAGTCTCTGTGTCACGATCGTGACCAAAGTGCATGATCGTGGCATAACTCTTACTGGCTTGACTCTTTCTGTGATGATCGTGGGCTATGGTTTTAGCCCTAAACTCTTTGAAACTTCTCCATTCTTCATTGTTTACCTTGAAAGACTAACAAACACATCAAGGTACCTAAAAAATATAACATTTACGCTCAAAAACTCATATTAACCCATAAAAAACACTTAAACATATAAACTAACGCAACTAAAACCCAATCGCACACTAAAAAGTCAAATTAACTATAAATACCTAACAAATTAAACCCTAAAAAATAATGTAAATCACAACTATCAACATCCTAACACTTAAACGTTTGCTTATCCTCAAGCAAACAAAATAAAAAACACACAACAAACACAAAATACATAATGTAGTAATGAGGCAATGGCTTCAATTTCATGAAATAAATTTAATCTTAAATACAATCATACAAGATATATCTACTCATTAAAATGCAAAATCTATGTCTAAGGTTTTTGAACTAAATATACAAATTAATCGAGATCTAAGTGTTAATTTATTAACCCTTTTTAATTGGACAAACATATTAATAATTCTTTGGTCCTTTAGGCTCTGTAACTGTTCCTAAGTTTATTATCATGAAAAGTCAAGCGTATTACAAGTCCGGTAGGTTTTTATTAAGAACAAAAAAAAATTTAAAAAAAAATTAGCGAACATAGACTTAGTCTTTTTACACGGAGGCAAACATTGGTAATGAATGTCGATCCGGTTACTAAACTAAGTCATGATTTTATTAAACTGTTTGGTTGAAATGTCATTATAGCTTTTTGATGCAAAGGCACACATATGTGATGCGTGTCGATCCAGTTACTCAGCTATATCACTTTTCAACTAGCAACTAGCTTTATTCATAACCCAAAGGTTAGCGGAACAATGATTTATTAACAAAACATACATTTTTTCACATCAAACATAAAAAAGCAACAATGGAAATTAAACTAAATGAAAATATATAAAATGAATCCTAAACTACAACAATAATTAACAATTATGCAAGAAAACACATGCCAATTACCTAGAAAAGCATATACTAATGCACACCTATCAACATCCCCACACTTAAATCTTTGCTTGTCCTCAAGAAAAGTAAATACAACCACTCAATTCTATCACTTCATTTTCACAAAGATCAAAACATACAATCCTTCAAATTCAAGTCAACTCAAATATCAAGTTAATACACATATCATGACTACTTTTTTATTGGTGTACATAAGCAAACTTAATAATTGCACCATCATTAAATGATAAGTAAAGATGCAAAATGAATTTTTCTCACTATTTTCACTCATTTCTCTCAAATGTTTGATTGTTAATGTTTTGCTCACATTTCCTATAGGAGACTACACTACCATAGGCTTGCTAATACACCAATTCTTCTTTACAATGATTGCATGCATAAATAGATCAAAAGGACTTGTTTAGGTTTATAATGTGGTAAGGGTTAAGGTGGGTAAAGAGGGAAAAAGGGTTAAGCACAAGCATTAGTAAAGTAAGAAGCAGATAAAAATGGGATAACAAAACATAACTCCAAGGTATACATATATAACTAATATTCTGCACTTATTGATGCTCCTTACTTATTCTTCCTTTTTCTTTTCTTTTCTTTTTCTCTTCATTTTAATTTTTTTTCATTTTTCCTTTTTCTTTTTTTTTCCAAACACATGGAAGAACTATGAATCAAAATAGCACTAAATACACTGTAATTCATAGGCAGAAATATACTTAACTCATCTCGGTCAAACTTGCACAACAATCCTAACTAACGTATTAATACTCTATTTAACTTGTGAATGGGCAGGTTAATGAGGTTTCAAATTTTGAAATTTTGGGTGTTTGCAGGAAACAAAAAATTTAGGCTCAATGGGGGTAGCAAGGGATTATGCAAAGGTGGGTCATTTAAGGCAAGGGTTAAAACAAGAAAAAAGGCCCTAATAATCTCTATTAAGGATGCATCTAGTAAACTCAAACCGATTCAAGGCAAGTTCTAAAGGTAGTAACCTAAGGAAGTAACACTTAACAAAGAAATAGAAAGACTACGTATGGAGTCATACGGCTCAATTGTAACACCCCACTACTATAGAGTACATACCAGAACACCCTGTGGACATTCCAGTACATAATTTGTAATAATGGTGTGTTATCTATCTCACCTTCACTTTACAATATGGCAACATAACCAACTTAGTCATGGAATCTAATATTATACAAGAAAGTCACCAAATTTTAAAACCAATTTCCTTTTTTCATTTCATAAATTTGAGTGTAATACATTGTAGCTTTCGAATAACCTAATACAAAATAAGCTACATGAAAGAGGAAATACATAAAAGATCTATCTGATCTTCCAATCTTAGCTTACCGACCTGTGAGCCATTTTCTTCACAAAAGTACAAGAATTACGCTTCTTGTATGGTCTCTTAGTAGCTAAAGTTCTCCCTCAGTCAACATGCAAATTTGTGTGAGTTTTGTGAACTCAGCTGAGGTAACCATCCTCGATGGTTTATTCAATTCTCAAACATGTAGATATATAATTCACATCTTAGCATTTCTGCATAAAACATCACATATCACTATCGAAACAATTATACCGAACATTTCATTCATACAAAATACAGATATCAATTATAAATGCAATGCACATGATTCAGTTTCATTTGTTACTTTGTTGTGACCGAGTGCCACTTTTTTTTTTCGAGCTCATATCCCTTAGTGGATACCGAGTTGTGTCGAATAATGTCCCATATCCTTTAGTGGATACTAGGTACTTACACAACTGAGCCAAAGGCTCTTATCAAGTATTGAGCTTTAAGCTCTTTTACTGGCGACTCCGGTCATAACTGTCTTTATCTTTCATGCATTCATGAAACGAAATGCGTCTCACACATTCATTTAATCATTGTTTTCAATCATTTACATTCACAGTCAAAACACAATTCACATACAAGGAGAACTTTAATATCACATTCATTCATCAGAAACCTTGAACTTCCATTGTTCGAAATCAACACCATCAATTTCACATTCATAAGATATTTCAAACATAATCTAACACAACAATTAATTGGGTGAAACTATCTAGGTTACTCATTGATTGCTCCCGAATCTATTGCCTCGAAGTTCCGACAACGTCTAGATGATAACATTCTAATTGCTCCTTTATATCAAGCAATATACACATATCACACTTTTGCACAATTATAATTGTTTGTTAATGCACATGTATGTATAAGAAATATGCACAATGCATTTTCATGACAATCTCGGGTATCGTTCTATTATTCTATTCACATAAAAATTCATATTTCCAAACTCACATAATTATCATTTATACTTATGGTTTATACCTCAATAAAACCATAAAATTCGAAATTCATAATTCCTTGGTAAATTCAGATTTTTCCTATAACAACTTTCTGGTCAGCTTTCCATGTTCTTTTTGACCAAGAAAATGAAGAACTTTAAGGATACTTTCTTCTAGAAAATTGATCTTCTATCGCTTAAGGTTCTAATGACATCAATATCATTCAATTTGGTTCAGTATTCTATGAGTTATGCTTAAAATACTACAGACTGAGCATGTTTGAAGCTTTGGCTTGTACATGATCATTTCGTCAAATTATACAACTCATATCTCTCAATTCCCATATTCAAAATTATGAACTTTATATCAGTTGAAAGCTAAGAGAACAAACTAAAACTTTTGTAAAGAAACCTTTGTCTAATTCAGCATCTATCAATACAGTTTATTCAATATAACTAGATATGATTTCTTTCTCAGGTAATGCTACAGCCTCAGTCAAAACTCAATTTTAAGCCAAATGATGAAATTCTTAGAGACAAAATTAAAATTCGATTTCTTCATAAATATTGTATCTCTATGTCTCTATTTTACTCAAAATTAAAAATCATCCAAATTAGATAACTACATATCAAGATATCATTGAAATACCAAAGCATGTTCAATAAAAACCAAATCAATCAGCTGTTTTTTTTCTTCTTCTTCTTCCGAACTACTGCAATTCTTCTCTTTTTCTCTATTCAACTAATTATCCTTTCTAACATCTCTAACTTATCTCAACCTCATTTTCTACTTTCATTTAACTCTAAACATTCATAAATAACTCCAAAAATCCATTTTTTTCAAAATCATCAAAAATAGAAAATCACACTCAAGCATATATTTCACGTCTTCTACATTTTCATCTTTCATTTTTCTACACTTTAATTTTCTGTATATTCTCCATTTTCAAATCCCATTCAGCTTAACACTCACAAAGAGATCAAAACCATGATCAAACACAAACATCAAAAATAGAATCTTATGCACGTATCTCTTCAGGTAACTCTGCATGTTTTCTGCATGCTTTTCTACACTTTCTTTTCAGCATTCTTTTCATTGATTTATTTTTTTCTCACATCCCTACATCACCTTGAACCTATCCTTTTATCTCTAAACTAATTTCACAGCGAAGACGATTTTTGAATGAGTTTGGTTAAGTGTAGAAAATGTCACGGGTGCGTCTCTCATCTCTCACGCCCGTGAGAAGAGGTGAATGTCGCGATTGTGCTTTGTCACCATCGGGTTTTTTATGGTTTGAAGACATAGTGAATAATACTCAGTGAAATAGAGCATACATGAATAATTTCTTTCATGAATTTCTACACTCTTCTCATACACATTTTCATTGATCTTTCAACTCCAAAAATCATTTAAACACTATTTTATAATCTCTTGATCCTCAAAACACTTAAAACAAATCATCAAACTCATCCTACGTCTATAGTAAACATGAAAATGTCCATTTTTACATGATAATTTGATATCAACTAAATCACCAAATTTGTCTCATAAATCACTCACCCAGAAAGATTTATAGATACTTGGTAAAACTTCAAATTCTTCTACAATCTCAAGAAACCCTAATTCTTCATGCAACCACGTACATCATCTTGAAGGTGGTTTAGGTTAGGATTTTCTTGAGGCAAAAGAAATAGATAACAAGGAGGGAGTAGAAATGAATAGATAAAAGCAAGGTGTAACTTCGGTGAAGGTTTGATGAAAAACTCTGTGAAAATGAAGAAACTTGACGAAGAAAGCTACGAAGAAGGAAAAGACAAGAATACAGTACTTGGTCTTTCAAAAGAAATTGCATAGCAAAACTTAAAGTAGATAAGTGACAGGCTTGAACTAAGTTCTTATTGAACTAGTCCATAACTCCCATCTTTTTATTCCAATTATCACTAAAATTTTCAATATCTTCTCACAAATTCTAAAGTCATCTATAAAAATTCTTCAATATCATTTGATTCTTATTTCTATTTCCATTCACCAATTTACTTGCCAAGTGGCAATTTTCCTAATCTAATAATACTCAACATTTTCGAAAGTTCTCTTAAAATTCTCAAAAATTCTAAATCACTGAATACACTCTCCAAAACAGTTTGCATATGTTCAACATATGAAAACCACAATCCTCAATATAATTATATTTCAAACAATTATACCCGAAATGTCAATGAATGCGTGTAAAATTATTTTCATGTGCAAAATTCAATAATCACGTGTATGTGTATGTCATATTATGCATGAGCATGAAATGCACTTTC
>JANQBM010285951.1:0-20966 GCA_025594535.1 Erythroxylum domingense
TGCTAGAGATAGGATTGATAGAAAGAGTACAAGTGGAGGTTGTCACTTTCTTGGTCATAATCTAATTTCTTGGTCAACCAAGAGGCAAAGTTTAATTGCTCTATCTACTGCAGAAGCTAAATACATGTCAACTACAAGCTATTGTTCATAGATATTATGGATAAAGTATCGATTAGAGGATTTTTCTATCCAAGAAGATTAGATTCCAATCTTCTATGACAACACAAGTGCTATCAATCTCTCAAAGAATCCAATACAACACTCAAGGGCAAACCATATTGAAGTCAGACACCATTTTATAAAAGACTATGTACACAGAGGGATCATTAATCTACAATTTGTTGAGACGAGTCAACAATGGACAGATATCTTCACCAAACCCTTAATTGAAGACAAATTAAAGGAAATCAGATGAATTCTGAATATGGTGATGTTAAATGACCATTCGTCTAAAACTCCATAATCCAGAAGACTCGCCCTGAAGAAGCTAAAAAATCGTAAGTTTTTAAACTAAATAGTAATGGTAATTCTTACTCGACAATTTCAATTTCATAATTACCGGTGGATCAGTTAAAAATAGTACAAACGGTAACTTTTCAATAGTGTATATTAAAAGCAATCATTTCAAAATCTGCAACACTTTACACTATAGAATTTTCGTGAAAAATTTCGAAACTAACTTGTTCAAAGTGCTCTTAACAAAGACGATCCAACATTCTGTTCTAAACATCAAACTCTTCTCATTTCATTTCATTTCTTTCTCTTAATATTTTCTATATACTAACCTCGCTTCTTAAAGAGAAATACATTTCTTTGTTTAGTGTTTATCTTTTACAGATTAGAAAATGCCGAAATCTCTTATCTACGAAAGACTTATCGATTCACTTCCTTGAAGAATGTTCAGGTGAATATCAAACTTGAGATTGAAGTAGTTGGATGAAAGAAATTCTTCAACATCTGAGAGCTGGTGTATTTGAATGAAATATATGAGTTCTAGAAGAATGTGAAGATGGTAGAAAACACCTTGGTATCGATGGTAGATGGGTTATTAGTAATAATCACACAAGATTCTATGGTGGAGGCTATTGGGTGTCCAAATGAAGAAGCAGAATTGCTAAAGAATACAGATTGGATTGCTTAAAGTCATATAGACGAAGCCAAAATCAATCGATAACTCTATGGATTCAGTAATCCAAAAGTTAAGAAGTCTTCAACCCTCATTCCGATGGCTAGGGTTCTTAACTCACTTCTTCTCTATTGTATCCTACCAAGAGCAGGATCAAAGGACGTGATGACAATGAATGATGAACACTATCTGTTTCATCTACTCACTCACCAACTTGTTAACCTTCCATTTTTAATTCTGAAGTACATGATATCAATGCCTTTATTATTCACAAAATAGGGATCAAGACTAAAGCCAAAGCAGATGAAGAGTTCACACCAAAAGCATAGTCTAAGGGGGAGCTTTCAGTAAGACGAAGCAAGAAAGGAAATGTTCTGTTTGAAAAATAAGCAAAACCTCGATCGTCTAAAAAAATATCAGCCAAGGTAAAGGTTAAACAATCATATAATAAGTCGATACAAGCCAAGACAATTCCAGAGAAGAAGGAAAGCAAGGTTCAACATCCAACTCACCAAGTGTCTTCAAAAATGAAGGCTGAGACGCTCTAATCAGAAAGGCCTAAGAAGTCAAGAAGGTCACCAAGATTAATGACCTTACAACAACAAGAACAGAAAAAGGAAAGAGTTCTGATTCTTAGTGTAGACTCTGAGAGTGAAAAGGAGCAAGAGCAATAACAGCAGCCAGCCAAATCAATCGTCTCTATCCCTCAGACTCAACCAAAACAACCATCTGGAGAGACAGAGATAAAAAGGAAGTTAGTGTTTGAGAAGAAGAAACCTCAACAATAACTCCCTTTCAAACCAGTAGAAGAACAAATGAAGACGAAGCCTATCTAGAAGAAGAAGGTTTCATTGTCTGATGCTCCACAAAAGACACAGATTGTTGAAGAGAAGACGAAGACATCGCCTGAATAGTAGCTAGTAACTTACAACCCTCATCAATCAATAAAGAAGGAAGATTTGAAGATGAAGGTCATAGAAAAATCAACACCTGATCGTAACGGAGTTTCAATTATCATCAAAGAACCTTCTAAATAGAAAGTTAAGGTTCTAGTTGAACCTATAATAGTAAATGATCAGGCGATACATCTTCTAATTCATGAAGAATGAAGATTATATAGTATTTTGCGTGATGAAAAGGTAGAACCATATCCATCAAAGATTACGAAAGATCTTTATACAATCTATCCATTGACAAGCAGAATGACAATCAAGATTGTACTAGATGTATAACCTAAAGTTCCAACATTGGTAGCCAATAAACAAAAAGGGTAGAAGAATAATTTTCCTAAAAGACGAGAAGTTGATCTTATAGAAGAAAAGATTCGAGCGACAGTAAAGAGCATAGACGATGTATATCACGTGGCTCAACCTGTAAGCGTCTATGTATCACATCATATATCAAGGGAATCAGGAAGTAATTTTGGAGTATCCAAGCTTCAAGGTAGTTAGCTCAATATCAGAGGGAAGGTATGAAAGTATCATAATTGAAGGTATCATTTTTAACTCAGAAACCTTTATGCATTTTCTCATTCATTTCAAACCCTTAGGTTTCATTCCTTCAGTTAAAACTATTTTACACCTTCTAGGACAACTGATTTACAAATTACCCAGACCTGATGATCTTGGTCTCCCTGATGAAAAACAACCTTTTAAAATACCCTCAATTAAAATTATAGAATTAGATGATTCACTTAGAAAACCATCTATCTTTGAGTATATTCATCCACTTAGTGAAATGCTACAAGATCTTACTGTTAATTTAGAGCTCTTAAAGAATTTCATCTAATGGAGTGAAGCTAGTCATAAGCAGATGGAAGTTCTGGAAGTCTTAGCTAAAAATACTGAGAAAATTAATACTAAAGTTGTTGTACTAGGTGATGCAGTCAGTGATCTTCATGAGAAATTCGCACTTCTAAGTGTTTCTATAGAAGAAGACCTCAAGACGATTCGCACTGATCTTCAACAAATGTTTTCTAAAATTTTAAAGCGTCTAAAATAAACTATCTTTTTGATTAATAGCAAATAGGGCGAGATAAATAGAACAGTAGAAAGGAGAATTAGAAAATTAAAAGAAAATTTTGTAAACATCTTTGTATATTATATCTTGAATTATTCATCTGAATATTATTTTTATCTTCTAATATTATGATTATTTATTATCATCAAAAAGGGGGAGATTATTAAGTCAAGAAGACTTCACTTCTTCTATTGATTTTGATGAAAGTCAAATAATAATAATAATAATAATAATAATAATAATAGAAGTGTGTGAACTGTTTTGATGAATTTGTTAACTGCGCAGATAAATATATGTGGCACAAATCATCAAATCAGGATGATACTTAAGTAAAAGTTGAATAAGATGGATCAGGCGAAGTGATCAAGTCTAAGACATCAAACGAAGCATACGAATCTAAGCAAGTCGATGTAATTGAAGAATGTGCTAGAACGTTAGTTAGTTGGAGTTGGTTACAGGACTCAACTAATAACAGGCTTTAAAAGACTCTACAAGTAGATTTCTCAAGAAGACAGTTGGAGATTTAGGTTATAAATATTAATTGTAGTCATAGACTTAAATAAGAATTTTGAATGCACAAAAATACTTAGAGAAATTTTGTGCTCAAGTGTTTATGCTGTGAAAATATTCTGAAAGAAAAGAAAGAAAGAAAGAAAGAAAATACATCTATAACGTGATTGTGAAGCTCAAACATTATCTTTTTGAGAGAAAGGAAGGCTAGAGCCTGAAGAGGCTAAGGAAGCAGATAAAGAACACTTTGTGAAAGAGACCTGAAAAGGCTCTATAAATGTAGAAATAATACTTGTAACATTGAAGGAGATAGTGAACTAGTATAAATAGTGGTGTCATATTCTCTAACTCTTACTTTTTTTAATTTTTTTATTGTTATAAGAATAGATACTAATTTCTGAAGTAAATCACTTGTTATTATAGAAATAACGTATAATATGTAAAATACACAAGAAGGGGGGTTGAATCATATTAAATCATCTAAGATAGTAATATTTAAAAAACTTCTTGATTTTTTGGAAAGATTTAGATTATTACAAAACAACGCAATTATTTTGTTTCAGTAATGTAACAGCAGAAATAGTATCTATTCTTTTAGCAATAAGAAATTAAAGAGATAAGGGTTAGAGAATATGACACTGTGATTTTTATTGGTTCACCCTTAACCTTTAAGCTACGTCTAGTCCTTAGAGTTTATCTGAGATTTCACTATCTCTTACAACTTTACAAGTATTATTTCTCAATTCCAGAGCCTCTTCAGGTCTCTTTCACAAAGTATTCTTTACCTGTTATCTTAGCCTCTTCAGTCTCTAACCTTCCCTTTCACTTGAAAGATATTGTTTGAGTTTTCTAAACTCACATTATAGGTGTTCTTGATCTCTCTTCTTCCTTCTTTTCACTCAGGATATTTTTACAATATTCTCACTTGATCATAGAATTATTTCGTGTAAGTAAAGAGTTGAAAGTTGAAAGTTAAAAGTTGAAGTTATTTTTTCTATGACTACAACTGATATTTATAGTCTACTTCTCCAATGATCTTCTTGAGAAGACTGCTTGTAGAATCTTCCAAGATCAGTTATTAGTTGAGTTCTGTAACTAACTCCAACTAACTAACTAACTTACGTTGTAGATTATTCTTCAATTATATCGTCTTGATTTGATTTATATGCTTCGTCTTATGTCTTCGCTTAGTTTTATGGCTTCGTCTAATCCGTCTTACATTTTGTCTTAGTTAACTCTAGAATATCATCTTAATTTGATGATTTGTTCTACTTACATTTATCTGCACACTTAACAGACTCATCAAAACAGTTTTCACACTTCTTTTATTATTATTATTTGACTTTCATCAAAATCAATAGAAAAAGTGAAGTCTTCTTGACTTAACAATCTCCCCCTTTTTGATGATAACAAATAATCATAATATTAAAAGAAAAAAAAGATATTTAGATGGATAATGATAATATTCAGATGAATAATTTTCAGACAAATAATATATTTATTTAGATGAATAATGCAAGATACACAACGTATGTATGAGAAAAATAAATTTCTAATACTTATTCAAATAAATTTCTAATACTAATTCTCCTTTCCTTTCTAATATTCTCCCCTTATTTGTTACTAATAGAAAAACATCATTTCAGATGCTTCAATATTTCAGAGAACATATGTTGAATATTAGAGCGGATCGTCTTGAGGTCTTTTTCTATAGTCACACGTAAAAGTGCTACTTCCTCATGAAGATCACTCACTGAGTCACTTAGTTCACCAACCTTAGTATCAATTTCTTTAATATGTTTAGCTAAGGCTTCGTAATCTTCCTTTTCCTTTTGACAAGCTTCAGTCCATGCGTTGAAATTCTTCAAGAACTCTAAATTATCGATAGAATCTTGTAGCTTTTCACTTAGTCAATGAAGATACTCAGAGATAGATGGTTTTTTGATTAAATCGTCTAAGTCAATAATTTTGATGGATGGTAATTGGAAAGGTTGTGTTTGGTATGGAATGTCAAGATCATCAGGTTTGGGTAGTTTGAAAATTGGTTTTCCTAGAAGGTATAGGATATCTTTGACAGAAGGAATGAGACCATAAAATGAATAAGTAAATGTATAGAGGTTTCTACGTAGAAATTGATACCTTTAATTGTAATATTTTTTTATCTTCCTTCCGATATTGTCCTAAAGACCTTGAAACTTTCGTCTGTGGTTGATGCGCCAACCTTCTTTTTCTAAATCGTCTTCATCTTCCTTTATTATTTTGCCAGCTTGGAAAAGAGTTGTTGTTGAGACTTCTTCTGCTTAAATACTAACTTCCTTTTTATCTCTGTCTCTCTAGACTATTGTTCTGATTGAGTCTAAGGGATAGAGACAATTGCTTTACTAGGCTATTGTTGTTGTTATTGTTCCTTTGCATTTTCAGAAACTTGACTAAGAATCAAGGTTTTTTGCTTTTTCTATTTTTATTATCATATGGTCATCAATCTTGGTGACCTTCTAGACTTATCGGGTCTTTCTGATTGGAGCATCTCAGCCTTCTCTTCAAAATGTTCAAATTTTGCCACCTCAGCTGAGATTCTTCCGATTGATTGAGTTTTTGCTTGCATACCAAATGAAACATCTTCTTTCCTGCCTCTTCTGATTGAAAGCTCCCCCTTAGACTGTGCTGTCGATGTGAAATCTTTATTTGTTTCAACTTCAGTCTTAATCGCCATTTTGCAAATAATAGAGGAGTTGATAACATTCTTAATATTCAGCTTTACTCTGTTTCCTCTATCAAGTAGGATTCCAGATTCTTTGAAAAATGTTGTCAACAGCATACTATAAGGTAACAATCC
Source organism: Erythroxylum domingense (assembly GCA_025594535.1). Lineage (NCBI taxonomy): Eukaryota > Viridiplantae > Streptophyta > Magnoliopsida > Malpighiales > Erythroxylaceae > Erythroxylum > Erythroxylum domingense. The sequence continues at coordinate 6,492 of JANQBM010285951.1, forward strand.
ACTCTTCAAATGATAATCCTCCTTAGCCTTTATTATGTTCGTTAGAATCAAGAATGGAAGATTAATAGATTGATGTGTGAGTAGATGAAATAGACAATGTTCATCATTCATCGTCACCAATTCCTTTGATCCCATTCTTGGTGAAATACAGTGAAGAAGAATTGAATGAAGAACCTTAGCCTTTAGAATTAGGTTTCAAGACTTTTTGACTCCTGGATTACTCGATCCATATAGTTGTCGATTGATGTTGTCTTCATTTATGTGACTTTGAGCAATCCACTTTATATTGTTGAATAGTTTTGCTACTTCATTTGGACATTCAGTAGCCCTTATAATAGAATCTTGTGAAACAATCATCGAAAATCTGTCTACCACTAATACCAAGGTGTTATTTACAACCTTTACATTTTTCCAGAACTCTTATACTTCATTTGGATACACTGATTCTTAGACATTGAAGAAATTTTCCCATCCAGCTACTTTGATCTCAGGTTTGATATCCATTCGACCTTTCTTCAGAGAAGTGAAATCAACGAGTCTCCTATAGACAAGAGATTTTGACATTTTTGTAATCTGTAATGTATAAACACTAAACATAGAAATGTATTTCGCTTAAAGAAGTGAGGTTAGTATATAGGAACAATTGAGAGAAAGATACGAAATAAAAATGAGAAAGATTTGATGTAGAGAACAGAGGATTGAATCATTTTTATTGAGAGCACTTTGAAGTATGTTGGTTACTAAGAAAATTCTAGAATGTAGAGTGTTGTAGATTTTGAGAGATTTCTTTTTATAAACACTCTTAAAAAGTTACCATTTGTAATGTCTGTGACTGTTCCACAGGTAATCATAAAATTGATACTACTGAGTGAAAATTACCGTTACTATTTCTTACGAATTTTTTGCTTCATTAGGACGTATCATCTGGGTTATGGAGTTTCAGACGAATGGTCATTTAACATTACCATGTTCATATTTCTTCTTATTTCCTTGAATCTGTCTTCATTTAAGGGTTTGGTGAAGATAGCTGCCCATTGTTGATTCATCTTAACAAATTGTAGATTGATGATCCCTCTCTATACATAGTCTCTTATAAAATGATGTCTAACTTCAATATGATTTCCCTTTGAGTGTTATATTGGATTCTTTGAGAGATTGATAGCACTTGTGTTGTCACAGAAGATTAGAATTTGATCTTCTTGGATAGAATAGTCCTCTAACTGATACTTTATCCATAATATTTGTGAACAACAGCTTGTAGCTGATATGTATTCAGCTTCTGCAGTAGATAGAGTAATTGAACTTTGCCTCTTGTTTACGAAGAAATTAGATTATGACCAAGAAAGTGACAACCTCCACTTGTACTCTTTCTATCAGTCCTATCTCTAGCATAATCAACATCACAGTAGCCAATTAACCTAAAATCTTTACCTTTCTCATACATTAAGTAAAGATCAGTAGAACCTTCCAAGTATCTCAATATTCTTTTAACAGCAATATAATAAGATTATCTAGGATTTGCTTGAAATTAATTTTACCGATCCTAATTATTTTGCCCTGCTGGTTGTCTCCAAAATTTACTGATCCTCCTTGCTTATTTTGGAGGTCTAGGAACATAGACCTTCTGCCCTTTATATGTTGTGAGCAGCCTCTGTCTAAGTACCATTGATGGTGGTTGCTTCTTCCAAGTAAAGAGATCTGCAGTATATATTCTATCCTTCTTAGGTACCTATATTTTCTTGGGTCCTTTGGGGTTAGTCTTATAATTAATCTTAGAATAATAATAAGAATACTATTTCTTTTTCTTTCTATTAGGAACAAAATTCCTATTACGAAGAACATTTCTATTATGAATTGTATTTCTTCTAGAAAATTCTAAACCACTTTTATCATCTGAATTTTTATAACTTCTAATCATATCAATCATCCTTTTTGTACTCTATGTAAATTTTAATAAATCTGATGAAAGAATATTAATCCTTTGTTTTAACTGATTAATCCCCTCAGATCTATCTGTAGTTACTTTCTTTTTCATATAATCTACTTGTTTCTTAATGCACACATTTTCTTCTTCTAAGATTTTTGTAGTCTTAGAATTTTCAACAAATTTCTTTTTCAACAATCTATATTATTTTATAATAGCATGTGAATCTTCTAACAATTCTAAATAGGCATGTTGAAGATCATTAAAGTCAGAGATTACCTCATCATCAATTTTACCTTCAGCTACCAAGCATATGTTTGCTTGTTCTAATGAATCTGAGTTGAATGCAGATTCAGACGAATCTAGATCTTCCCATTTTGCCATTATGCTTTTTCTGTTTCCTTGACTCTTCTTTTGTTTTCTTTTGAACAAGGGGCATTCAAACTTGTAATGTCTTGGTTTATTACACTCTTAGTTGACGATAGAGCTTTTCTTATTCTTCGAATCATCTTTGCTAATCTTTTTTAAAAAGGTGTCTTTATTTCCCTTTGTTTTCTTTTTCCATATCCTTCTAATTTTTCTTGAAATGAAAGATAGTTCGTCTTCATCTTCACTTAAATCTTAATCAGATTCACTAGCATCATCATTCTTGATTTCTTTAATCTTTAATGCTTTTAGAGACATGCTTCTATTTTTCTGCATTTTTTATTCTTCTGACCAGCCTTCAATGTAATAGATTTGTCCCTTCTGAGTTTATCTTCTACATCAAGCTCTACTTTATAGATTTTCAGTGAACCAAGCAATTCATCTAGCTTTAGCTTGCTTAAATCCTTGGCCTCTTGTATTACTATTACTTTAGGTCTCCATCTTTTTGGAAGACTTTTGAGGATCTTTCTGACATAATCTTGAATATTATAGATTCTCCCCATAGCTTTAAGTCCATTAATGATTATTTGAAATCGTCCAAACATTTGATAAATAGACTTATCATCTTTCATCTTGAACAGCTCATACTAATGAACAAGAATACCAATCTTAGATTTTTTCACCTGGTTGTGCCTTCATGTGCGATGGATAATGTGTCCAACATTTCCTTTACAAATTCGCATCCATGAACCTTAACATATTCACTTCTACTTAGAGCACAACTTAAAAAGAACTTGGCCTTTGAATTTAATTGAACTCGAGCTTTTTGATCAACTAACCATTGGTTACGAGAGATGCTTTTCCCTTTGTATTCTGTTGGAATATATGGACCACTTTCGTGATATCCCAAAGATCAATATGTGTGGATTCTATAAAGAGTTGCATTTTGTCCTTCCAATAATGATAGTCTTCACCATTGAATGCCGGAGGTCTTGACCGAGGTACCTTTAGCTATAAAAACATATGATTCAGCCATATATCTTTATCCTCACTTTATAACAATGTCTCTTGGAAACTTTGCTTTGATACCAACTAAAGTAAATCACTTGTTATTGAAGAAATCACTTATAATATGTAAAATACATAAAAAGGAGGTTGAATTATGCTAAATCGTCTAAGATAGTAATCTTTAAAAAACTTCTTGATTTTCTTGAAATATTCTATTACAAAACAACGCACTTATTTTGTTTGAGCAATGTAATAACAAAAATAGTATCTATTCTTCTAATAAAAAGAAATTAAAGAGATAAGGGTTAGAGAATATAACACCGCGATTTATACTGGTTCACCTTTAACCATTGGGCTATCTCTTGCAACTTTACAAGTATTACTTCTCACTTATAGAGCCTCTTCAGGTCACTTTCACAAAGTATTCTTTATCTGCTATCTTAGCCTCTTCAGGCTCTAACCTTCCCTTTCACTTGAAAAGATATTGTTTGAGCTTTCTAAACTCACGTTACAGGTGTTCTTGATCTCTCTTCTTCCTTCTTTTCACTCAGGATATTTTTATAGTATACTCACTTGATCATGGAATTATTTTGTATAAGTAAAGAGTTGAGAGTTGAAAGTTAAAAGTTGAATTTGTTTTATCTATGACTAAAACTGATATTTATAGTCAAATTCTCTAATGGTCTTCTTGAGAAAACTGCTTATAGAATCTTCAGAGATCAGTTATTAGTTGAAACTTGTAACCAACTCCAACTAACTAACTAATTGTCGTTGTAGATTATTCTTCAGTTATATCGTCTTGATTTGATTTGTATTCTTCGTTTTATGTCTTCGATTCGTCTTATAACTTCACTTCATCATATGACTTTGTCTAGTTCGTCTTATACTTTGTCTTAGTCAACTCTTGAATATCATCTCGATTTGATGATTTGTGCTACTTACAATTACCTGCGCACTTAACAAACTCATCAAAATAGTTCATACACTTCTTTTATTATTATTATTTGACTTTCATCAAAATCAATAGAAGTGAAGTCTTCTTGACTTAACAATTTCCACTATTGCATTACTCATCAAATTAAGTGCATTTTTAAACTTGTAATTGTTTGAATTTGTCAAGAAAATCAAGAATACTTTAAAGATTCATATCTTAGACGATTTAACATAATTCAACCCCCCTTCTTGTGTATTTTGTTTATTATACGTGATTTCTATATTAACAAGTGATTTACTTTAAAATTTTTATGAACTAACACAATTCTTAACCTAAACACATACTAAACAATCAAATTAACTACTAAACATATATCAAATTACCTATAAAAATCAATGCAATCTATACCTATCAACATTCCCACACTTAAACTTTTGCTTGTCCTCAAGCAAGATCAAATACAACCAATAAAATTCCATCACTTCATTTTCACAAAGTTTAAATCATGCAATCCCTTAAACCTTGGCCAATTCAAGTGTCAAGCTACTACGCACATTATGACTAATTTTCATTGGTACATATAAGCAAACTTAACCCATGAAACCATCACTAAAAGATAAGTATAAATTGAAAATGGATCTTCCTTAATGATTTCACTCATTTCTCTCAAGAGTTTGATAGTTAGTGTTTTGCTCAAACTTCTTATATGAAACCACACTATCATAGGTTTGCTAGTACACCAATTCTCCTCCACAATGATTACATGCTAAGATAGATCAAAAGGATTTTGTTTTGGGTTGTAATGTGACTAGGGTTAAGGTGGGTTACAGGTTTTAGGGGTTTATCACAAACATTTATAAACTACTAAGTGTATAAAAGGATGATGAAGATAAACTTATAAGATACGCAAATAGATAAGACTACTTCTCTGCACTTATTGAAGCTACTAGATGCTATTCGTTTTTCTTTTCTTTTCTTCTTATTTTTCATTTGAATTTGTTCTTTTCTCTTTTTTTCTCTTTTTTTCATAATAAAGAAACAATGATCATAAAATAATAATTATATGCCATATGCTCTTAATTTGTGATTCCACACTTAAGTATCACTTAGCACTCCATTAATGATAGTTATGAATTGCATCATATTATAGGGCTTAATTTGTTATGTATTAAGTGTTAATTTGAGTTATTAGTATATGTTTAGGTTAGCATTATGTTAGTTTGTGCATTTAAGTGTTTTTATGGGTTAGTATAAGTCTTTGAGCTTAAATATTATATTTTTGAGGTACCATGATGTGTTTATTAGTGTTTCAAGGTCAACAACAAAGAATGGAGGAGTTTTAGAGACTTTCGGGTTGAAACCATAGCCCACAATTGTGGTACAATAGGCCACAATTGTGACAAAAACATATGAGCCAGCCAACGATCGTGGCCTAAGGGACTTGATCATAACAAAAGACTTTAAAAATTTTACATGCCACGATCATGGTCTGTGTCGGACAGATGCCCAAACAGGAGAAAACATCAAGTTTTGAGAGATTTTTGGGACCGTTTCGACCCCTAGAAAAGCCCTAGGGTTGCTCAAGACACAAAAAGTGTTTAAAAAACATGAAGAACACAAGAGAAAGAGCTTTTGTATCTTCTACAATCCTAAAACCCTAGAAAGCTTTATCGAGAGTTCGAGAAAGAAATGAAGGAAGAGACACGTAGAGAAGAAGTCTACGCGAAGTACTTCCCAGAACAGGACGTTTCTCGTCGTTTTTGCTTCTGACATCCATTCTTAGTTTATTTGTAGTTTTATTTCATTCTTTATGATTCTATAGAATTTAAGATAGCCATAAATGATAGATTCATTGAATGTTAAAGATTTATCTAAACTCAACTTCAGGATATTTTGTCTTTGACATTAATGAAATTTGATTGATTACGTTTTTATCGAATTTCTTGTGGTTTCAATTTTGCTCTAGCATAATTTGGTAATAAACTGAGAGGGTAGATGGAGTGAACAAATCATTAAATTGGGCTAACAAGAGTTAGGTAATTTAATATGTTAAGAATTGAATCAAACTGATAAAATTTTGTAGCTAGAGATCGTGTAAAGATTTTTGGTAGATTATTGGACAAATTTAGATCTAATTTAGGTTTTGGGTAAATTGTTAATCGACCCTAGGACTGTGTAGAACCAGTTATCCAATAAATTTATAATCAATTAGGTTTTCATTAAATTCAAATAAAAATCTCCTTTCTCTCAATTGGTAGCTTTTAGATTGTTTTGTGATTGGGTGTTGCATTTGCTATCTTGTTTATATTTTCAAAATTGATTATTGTAATTAATTGCTTGATTGAAACATTTTCTTGTTTAGTTTTATTCTTTTCTGAATTATTGCGAATTGAGTTCATCCTTAAAATTTAGGATTAGATTAACCCTCCTCGTGGGATCGACATCTTAGGAACTATGTGAACAACCCATACACTAGTGAAATATTGAGGTTAATAATTAAATGTTTTTAATATCAGAAACCTGCGATCAGGTTTTTGACACCATTGCCAGGGAAGCAATTAGTTTCGTTCTTTAGTCTAAGGTTTTTTCACTATATTTGTTTTTAAATTAAAAAAATAATATTTTTAGGGCATAAAATAAAGGCATATCAAGGCATCTTAGAATGAGAATGAGACATTTGAAGAGTTGATTGCTAAGAAGAGATAAAAAGAACGATAATAGAGGATGTATATTATAAGGAGCAAGGAACTCTTGAAAATTTCAATGAGTCCCAATTCGGTTGGGGAAATCATCATCCTTATATGTACTTGTACACTTCGGATTGGCAAAACCACCCCGATTTTTATTGGTCCAATAATGTAAATATTCACATAAGACATCAAGACCTATTTGAATTTCAACAAGATTGATCCAATTTATGGGATTCCAAGTTGGACAAGATCATGGATAAGCTCACAGATATGGAAAAGAAGCAGAAGAGATTGGAAGAGAAGTTTGAGCAAGTAGCAGAAGATCATGCTTCTTCTATTCAAATTTAGAAGTTCGAATAAGCCAGCTTTCTAGTTCATTTTGTAAGCAAAGTGTGGAAAATTACCTACACAACATAAAAATATTTTCTATAGTGCCTTGTCAGGCTATCACAATTAGGAATAGGGTAGAGCTAAAAGAACAAACAAAAAATCAAGCTAAACCTGACCTTATAGAAGACCAAGAAATTAAGAGGATAAAGAAAAGAATGTCAACCCTCCCTTTTATTCATTGATCACAGGTTCTTATATGATAAGTTTTAATATTTTTAAACCTTGATATTTCTACAAGCACATATCGTTCGAGTAGTATCTAAGGTGTCGATCCTACAAAGAGGAAAAATCTAATCTTAAAATCTAAGGCTTAACTCAAATTTACAATAATTCAAAATAAACAAATAAGGTAGAAAATTATTCAATCAAGCAATCAGTGTCAAGAATTAAATTCGAAATTATAAACAAGAAAGCAATTACACAACCAAATCAAGAATCGACCAATTGAGAGAAAGGGGATTTTATTCCAACCTTAATGACAACCTAATTGATTATGAAATTATTGAATTACCAGGTCTAGATGATCCTAGGTTGGATTACTCTCTCTCGAGTTATAATTATTAAACCTAATTTAGATTATGAAATTGCATCCTCATGAGTCACAATTTACCCAAAACCTAAATTAGATTTGAATTTGTCCAATAACCTACCGAAAACGTATGCATGAACTCTAGTTACAGAATTTTATCGGTTTGAATCAATTCTTAATCTATTAAATTACCTAACTCTTGTTAGCCCAATTTAATGATTTTTGCTCGTCACACTCTTAGTTTATTACCGAATTATGAAGTTCAGAAATCAAATCACAAATAACTTAATAAAAATGCAATCAATTAACTTTTATTAATATCAAAGATAAAATTCTCGAAGGTGATTATAGACATATCTAAACATTCAATGAATCTACTTTCAATAACTATCCCAATTTGATACATCAATAAAATTGAAATCAAAGTTAGAAAATACGATCGGAACAGATGGAGGAGGCAGCAATGGCAAGAAACCTCCTTTCCCAGGAAGTACTTTGTGTAGGCTTCTTCTTCATGTCTCTCTTCCTTCGTTTCCTTCCTCAATCTCTCGATAAAGCTCTCTAGGGTTTCAAAATTTGGCTAATGTAGAAAGCTTTTTTTTCTTTATATGAATCATGTTCCTTAAATACCTTGGTAGCCCTAGGGTTTGTACAAGGTCGAAACGGTCCAAAAAGTTCCTCAAAACTTGACGTTTTCACCTGTTTTCACGTCTGCCCGATGCAAGCCATAATCATGGCCCTACCTGCGATGTTCGTGGCCAACATCTACCCCTTTCTGTGATGAGCGTGACCTAAGTACCACGATCGTGGCTAGAATCAAACCTCTTTGTCACGATCATGGCCCAAGTGCCACAATCATGACCTAGGTCATAGTAGGGCACATCTTTCTATCACGATCATGGCCTATTGTGCCATGATTGTGAGTCGTGGTTTTGGCATGACAGTCTCTGAAACTTCCCTGCTCTTCATTATTAGCCCTGAAAAACTAACAAACACATCAAGGTACCTCAAAAACATAACATTTAAGCTTAAAGACTTATACTAACCCATGAAAACACTTAAACACATAAACTACCTTAATTCTAACCTAAACACATATTAAACACTCAAATTAACACTTAATACATAAAAAATTGAGCCCTAAAACATCGTGCAAATCATAACTATCAACATCCCCACACTTAAACATTATCTTTTCCTTAAGCAAACAAAACAACAAACACATAACAAAGACACTACACACAATGCAGTAATGAGGCAATGGCTTCAATTTCATGAAATACATTTAATCTTAAACACAATCATTCGAGTTATATCAAATCATTAACATGCAAAATCTGCATTTAGGGGCTTTGAACTAAATATAAAAATTAATCGAGATCTAAGTGTTAATTTATTTTTTCAATTGCACACACACATTAATAATTCTTTGGTCCTTTAGACTCTGTCACTGTTCTTAAGTATTTTTTCAATTGCACACACACATTAATAATTATTAAGAATATTTTTTTTGTTTATTTATTTAAACAAGGACTTAGTCTTTTACTCAGAAGCAAACATTGGTGATGAATGTCGATCTAGTTTCTTAACTAAGTCATTTTTATTAAACAGCTTAGTTGAAACGTGATTCTAGCTTTTTCACGTGAAGGCACATATTTGTGATGCATGTCGATCTGGTTACTCAACTATATCATGTTTTTAACTAGCTATTAGCTCTATTCATAACCCAAAGGTTAGTAGAATAGTGATTTATTTAATTTTTTTATTTTATTGCCTACCTTGTTGTTTTACTCGTTTTCATGAAATATACCAGTAAAGTTAAGTTGAAAGGCCTCAAATTATGAATGAATGTGACAATCTATAGGGTGCTAAACTTTACACTAAATCCTAATTAAGCTGTATATTTATCCAAAGACCCTTATTCACTAATTTTGCGAGCTAATTATTCTACACAACCTAATAGAATATGTTTAAAATTAAACCAATTTTAGCCCATCTAAGCCATTAAAACATTAAAACAATTCACAAAATTCAACCTAACACTATCATACCATATTCAAAATCACATACAAAACAAAACCCATAACCCTCCCTACATTTGAACAACACATTGTCCTCAATGTGGGAAGGAAACAAACAAGCAGATAAAAGATGAGAAGAGATATAAAATTAAGCTAAACAGAAAAGAAATAAAAATAGAAATAAAGATAAAAATAAAAATGAAGAATAATTTGAAAAAGAAAAATGGGCTAGACACAAATCTTATAGAGATGCAGGCAGTGATGACTTTGGAGGTGGTAATTGAATGCCCTAAGCCTTGAAATACCAATGGATCTGCCAGATACCCCAGCTCTGGCGTCGTTGTGTTTGAGCCATCTCCTTCATCATTATAGTGCTCTCCACAAGTGTCTTGTTAGTTTTGGAGATTACAACCAGAACTTCCTTCCAACCTTGTTCTTCCTTTTCCTTTTCCTCAGACTCTCTACTAGTAAAGTCCTCGCCTGCTTGCTGTGGCAGGGCTAAACTCGAGGTCACCTGATTGGCCCTAATTTTGACGTGTGTCTTTTCACTAATATCCCTAAGTTCCATGTTGTGGGAATAAAGGATTTTAGCTTTCCATAAATGGTGATGGTTCAAGAAGTCAGGAAGGTGTACAGTTAACCCACTTTGGTCCATGCCATAATATTTAGTGATAGTGGACACTAGGTACCCTATACCTAAATTGTTTCTCCTTTTTCACGAAGACACAACAATATCATTTAGCACATGTGTGGATGTGCACATTGGAATGCTATGGTCCATGCACCATAACATAAATAGTTCCTTTATGAAGCACTTGTTAGTTTCTGATTTGTCAAAAACTAGTTGACACATGAATTTATGTAGCAACAAGTGTTCATGGGACCTTATTATGTTATTGTGAGCATTATTGGGATGAAATTGCTCTATTCCAGTGAGTTCATTCCAATATTGAGAGGGATAAAAATCATCATGCTGATCAATGATGGAGGATTCGGGGAACCCACACATATTGCACATGATTTCTATGTTCAATTCACAATCTCTTCCTCTCAACCAAAATTCCTTGGGGTTCTTAGGGTCATAAGTCAGTGAAGTGAAAAATTCCAAAGTGACCTCCTGATAGACAGGAAATTGGAAACGTATAAATTGAGTCCACTGGATTCTCTTAGCTAGGTTTTCTACCCTCTTGCTCATTTCTAATCTACTGGGTGTTTCAAAATCAAAAAACTACTATCTGTCTAGCATTTAGAGATCATAAATGAGTACCCTCCTCCTCTATGTAGAACGGGAAGGGCACTCCAAAGTCTACTACTCTATTTCTTCTCCTACATCTCATAACTTGATTTCTTCCTTACTAGTCCCGTCTAGCTAATTACTTAATGCGGGACATAATTGTTAGGAATTCGGTAAAATTTGGAGGAAATTTAGAGGTTTAAAATTTTGTAGAGAGATGTGAGAGTTTTTGTAGGTTTCAATTCTAGTGAGATAAAGTGAAAGTGAAAGTGAAGCTAGAAATGAATATATAGGTGGTTAGAGGGTAAAATAGTAAAAAATTTCCTCTAAAAATGCGTCCTCCCCTTCCTGCCGAGCCGCAGGCCATGATCATAGCCTACAGTTTTCCACCACTTCTTTATTTATCTTCTTTTGGTCTTTTCACATTATTTTTGAGTTCACTTCTTAATTCTTTTGTGGCCTCTTCACCTCTCTTTTACTTGCTTGATCAATCATCCATTTTATTCCAATATCTTATTCCTTCTTGGTTTATTTGAAAACAAAATATTTCTAACTACAGAATTCAAATGTTCTAGCAAAAACAATCAAAGGCAATAATTTGTCATAGGTTGCCTCCCATGCAGCGCTTTTTTTAACGTCGGTAGCTCGATGCTCTATCCTTGGAAACTTAGCTGGGATCAATTATAAGAGGCTTGCTTCCACCCCTTTCGTTCAATATTAGTTTTGTAGTTTATAAGTAAGCCACAAATTGCAAGATGGTTAGAAGGGCAATGTTCATAACATTATAAAGACCAATTAGGCTTAATAATGTCCTTCTTTCTAGAGATCTGTCAACAAAATAGGGAATAACAAAACTCCCTGAATCTTCCATTGAATCCAGTAGTTTGTCCTGTATGAAGGTGAGTTGCTCTCTTTCTTCCTTAATCACCTTCGTCTTCTCTACTTCTTCCGCTTCACGAATAGAGACTATCATAGCTTCTTCAAACTTCATGTTTGCTGTCATATGTTCTTCATCCTCTTGTTCTTCAAAAGATTCGAACACATCAATTATCCTGAATGAGCTACTATCCTTTGGATTCTTAAATACATCATTTATATTGAATGTAACTTGGTCATCATTAATTCGAAAGAGAGGGTTCTCGTCATAGATATCTGCCCAAGAATTTTTAATGTTCAAATATGGTATATCAAGAACTGGTGAATAAAAGGGAAGGTTAGCATTCTTTTCTTCATCCTCTTCTTTGATTTCTTGGTCTCCTCTAAGGTCAGGTTTAGCTTGATTTCTCACTGGTTCTTCTAACTTTGCCCCATTTCTAAATGTGATAGCCTAATATGGCTCTATTGAATTTAATTTCATACTGCATAGACAGTTTTCCATACTTTGCTTACAAAATTCTCTGCAAAGCTTGCCTATTCAAACTTCTAAATTATGAATAGAAGAGGCATGATCTTTTACTACTTACTTAAACTTCTCTTCCAATCTCTTCTAGTTCTCTTCCATATCTGTGAGTTTATTCATGATTTTATCTAGCTTGGAATCCCATGAACTCGATTCATCATATTGAAATTCAAATAGGTCTTTATGTCCCATGTGAGTACTTGCATTGTTGGACCAATAGAAATCGAGATGGTTCTGCCACCCCCAAGTGTACGAGTGCATATAGGGTTGATGATTTTCGTAACCAAATTGGGGCTTATTGAAATCCGTAAGAGTCACTCGCTCCCTATAACATAAATCCTCCATGATCGTTCTTTTTATCTCTTCTTAGCATTCAACTCTTCATATATCTCATTCTCACTCTATGACGTCTTAATGTGTTTCTACTTTGCACCAAAAATAATTCTTTTTTAATTTAAAAATAAAAGATAGAGAAAAAGCCTTAGACTAAAGAACTAAACTAATCACCTCTCTAGTAATGATGTCAAAAACATGATCACAGGTTCCTATTTGATAAGTTTTGATATTTTTAAACCTTGATATTTTTCCAAGCGCACTAGTCGTTCGTGTAATATCTAAGCTGTCAAACTCACGAGGAGGAACAATCTAATTGTAAAATTTAAGGCTTAACTTAAACTTGCAATAATTCAAAATAAAAAAATAAGGAAGAAAATTATTCAATCAAGCAATCAATGTCAAGAATTAAATTTAAAATTATAAATAAGAAAGTAATTGCATAACCAAATCAAGAATCAATGTAGGAACTACCAATTGAGAAAAAGGGGATTTTAATTCGACCTTAATGAAAACCTAATTGGTTATTAAATTAATGAATTACCAGGTTTAGAAGATCCTAGGGTGGATTACTCTCTCTCGAGTTATAATCATTAACCCTAATTTAGATTATGGAATTGCAACCTCTCAATTCACAATTTACCCAAAACCTAAATTAGATTTGAATTTATCCAATAACCTACCGAAAACCTATACATGATCTCTAGTTACAGAATTTTATCAGTTTGATTCAATTCTTAATATATTAAATTACCCAAATCTTATTAGCCCAATTTAATGATTATCACTCGATTCACACTCTCAGTTTGTTACTGAATTATGAAGTGAAGAAATGAAATCACAAATAACTCAATAAAAATGCAATCATTCAACGAATCTATTCTCAACAGTCAACGAATCTATTCTTAACAACTATCTCAATTTGATACATGAATAAGATTGAAAACAAAGTTGGAAAATATGATCGAAATGGATGGCAGAGGCAATAATGGCTGGGAACCTCCTTTTTTGGGAAGTATTTTGCATAGGCTTCTTCTTCATGTCTCTCTTCCTTTGTTTCCTTCCTCATTCTCTCGATAAAGCTCTCTAAAGTTTCAAATTTTGGCTTACGTAAAAAGTTTTTTTTCTCTATATTCATCATGTTTTTTAACTACCTTGGTACGCCTAGGGTTTGTCCAGGGTCTAAATGGTCTGAAAACTCTCTCAAAACTTGATGTTTTCAATTATTTCTGTGTCTGTCCGACGCAGGCCACCATCGTGAACCTTGCTTCCACAGTCGTGGCCAACATGTACCCCTTTTGTCACGAGCGTGGCCCAAGCACTACAATCTTGGATAGAATCATACCTCTGTGTCATGATCGTGGCCCGAATGCCACCGTCATGGCCTGGGCAGAGTGGCTCAAATCTTTCTGTCACGATCATGACCTATGGTGCCACGATCGTGGGTAATGGTTTCAGCCCAAAAGTGTCTGAAACTTCTCCATTCTTTGTTTGTAACATCCCGTTTTCATATAACGGGTCAGACTAGAGAAACGGGTCTAAGTGAGGTCAATCAGAGAATTTAAGAAAACACATCTCATGCTCATGCATTTGTGAATAGTGAATATTTGCACATGAAATGTTTGTACATGCATACATGACATTTTC
>JANQBM010286658.1:0-20947 GCA_025594535.1 Erythroxylum domingense
TTGCATGTGCATAATATAAATGATTAAACTTTAATAAATGTGAAATGTGAGCTGTGTAATGTGTGAATAATGTGATACGTGATTGGGTGAGCCATCGATGATGGTCACTCACTGAGTTCGCAAAACTCACCCAAAATTTGCTTTTATTTTTCAGGACTCAGAAGAATACCCCGTTAGGCAACGGGAGTATACCTATTGCATGCAAATCAGGGATAGAGGTCGGGATCAGTTCACGTCTGCATTGTATTTCTTTATTTTACACTGAATTGTATTTTTTGCAAAATTTTGTATTATTTGTAACTGAACCTTACGGTTGTAAAAAATTTTAGGAATTAGAAATGTTTGTATTTTGTAATGGGCCCAAATGGCTCTAAAAAATTTTGTTGATTGTAGCATTATGTTTGAAAATGGTTATAAATTAAAATGGGCCAATTTAGTTATCGAGTTTCTGTACTTTGTGTTTGTGGTTTAAAAAAAAAAGAGAGGGTTTTGTAAAAGAAAATGATTAAAGTGTAATATGTTTCGTTTTCGGTTTGAGCTAATTGAAATTTTGGTATAAAACAAAATTGTGGCAACTCTTGTAAACGAAATATTTCTGAATAAAAGTGGGCCCAAATTTGCGATTATTGATTTGCGCGTATTCGTAAAAAAAACATATACCGATTCTTGATTGTTTAGTGATGTAGCACACCACCCTCGTGGGGCACGAACTCGAATATCACCATCGATATCGGGTTCAGGTCCAGCGGGAGTGGGGTGTTACATTTTCCCCTTCTTCAGTTTCTATCACCCTGTGATAGTCCTAGTGAAAATCTTTTCCCCTTCTTTGTTTTCTATCACTGTTATGCTACTGTAATAGTATGAAACTATACTAGGCTCACCCGCTCACTATTCGAAATGTTGTAAATTATTCCTGCATCGAGAAGTTTCACCTCTTCCTTCTTTACAACCTATTGCATATTTGGATTTAACCTTCTCTGTATTTCTCTCACAGTTTTATAACCTTCTTCTAGGTTAATTCTGTGTATCACCACATTAGGGCTAATCCCCCGAATATCAGAAATTTGCCACCCTACAGCTCTCATCCTTTTCCTAATAGTCTCCACCTTTTTCTCTTCTTACTCACAATTTAATTCATTGTAAATAATGATAGGTAAAGTGTGGCTCTTTCCTAAAAAGGTATAGATCAAATAAGAAGGTGAAGGTTTAAGCTCTAAAGTGGGAGGTTTAATGGTATAAGATGGTGTAGGTGCTCCAGCTCTCTCTAATTGTTCTAGCTCCACTTCCTCACAAACATCCTCTTCTTTTGCACTTTCATCTTTGTGTTCTCCATTCACCTCATCAACTCCTTCTTTAATTTCCTTCACACACTTATCTACTGCATCAATTTTCATACACACATTTCCATCCATCTGTTTCTTCAAAGATTTTGCCATATTAAACTCAACCTGCTCAACACCAATTCTTAACACAAGTTTTCCTTCATGAACATCAACTAATGCCCTACCAATATTCATAAAAGGCCTACCTAAGATTAACAGACAATTTTTATCAGCTTCAAAATCCAACACAACAAAATCAACCAGAATTATAAATTTATCCACTTTTACTAATACGTCTTCCACAACTCCAAATGACCTTTTTATTGATTGATCCACAAGTTGAATCAATATGGAAGTCGACTTGACTTCTCCTAATCCCAATTTCTTGAAAATAGACAAAGGCATCAAGTTAATACTTGCAACTAAATCACATAAACATTTGGAAAATTCAAAATCAACCACAACACATAGAATAGTAAAACACCCTAGATCTTTCAATTTTGAAGGCATTTGACTTGAAATAATATAACTACAGTTCTCTGTCAATGTAACTTTCTAATTGTCTTCCCAAGTACATTTTTGCATGAGTATATTCTTTAAAAACTTTGCATACTTGGGTATGCACTCCAAAGCTTCCACCAATGACAAATTAATATGTAGCTTCTTCAGTTTCTCTGAGAATTTGGAAAACTGGGTATCCACCTGAAGTTGCTTCACTCTTTGTGGATATGGGAGTTTGGGCTTATATGGTGGTGATGGTACATACGACCTGCTCTCTCCCCTTTCTTCTTCTATCTCTGTACTATTCTCTTTTTCTTGGCCGTCCTTTTCTGCACTTGGTTCTTCCATTTGGTTGCCACTCTGAAGTGTAATTTCTTTGAGTTGCTCCCTTGGAATAACCTCATTATTGCTCGGTAAGTAACCTGCATTTTGAAAAAATAAAGCATCAGTAAGTTGACGTATCTAAACCTCCAAATTATGGATTAATGAGGCATGGCTCTTCACAATCTGATCAAATTTGCCTCCATCCTCTGTTGATTTTCCTCCTGGCTTTCATACATCTTTTTCTGACTCTCTACGTGAACTTCTAGTTTGGAATTAAACATCTCCATAAACTTGTCCAACTTATTTTCCATCGCTTCGATTCGCTCTTGCTGGAATCATAGCAGTCCTTGTGGTCTTTGTTGACCACCTGCATTATTGTTACTTCAAGAAAAGTTTAGGTGGTTTTTCAACCCAGATTATATGTATTCTAACATAGGTTATTACCTCACTGCAGCTGGCCTAAATAGCTTACCTGTTTAGTCCCACTAGCTCCCAATAGGAAACATTCTGCTAAGCTGTAATTTTCTCCCCACATAACTCATATTGTGCTTGTATTGGCTTAACTGCTGAGGTAGACGCTCCTTACATATTGTTTAGCTACTTTGTCAAATTCGTGATTTGAGCCTGCAAGGCAGTAACTGAGTCAATAGATATCATAACTTTTTATTCCTTTTGTCCTTGTCTACTTCTCTCGCTCGACCATATGTAGCTGTTGCTTGCCAACTCCTCCAATAAATTATGAGCTACTTCCACCATTTTTCTCATCAGTGGACCTCCAGTTGCTGTATCAATTATGCCCTTTGTGCTAGGGTTTGCTCCATTACAGAATGTTTGAAGTAGAAATTCCTTCGGGAGATTGTGATGTGGATAACTCCTTAAAAGTTCCTTAAATCTCTCCCAAGCTTCATAAAGAGATTCTCCGTCATTTTGTTAGAAATTTGTTATCTCCTTAATAATCCTCGTCGTCTTTCTCAAAGGAAAATACTTGGTGAGGAATGCTTGGGCGAGCTACTCCTAAGTTGTGATATGGCCTGGATTCAAAGAATTGTACCATGCTTTAGCCCAATCTTTCAACATGAATGAAAATAGTCGCAACTTCACTGCATCGTCAAACATTTCGTTGAATCTGAATATGTCGCAGATCTCCAAGAAATTTACGATGTGGGCCTTCAGATCCTCGTTGGATAGCTCATAGAACTCTACACTGTTTTGAAGAATGTTGAGTAGTGCCAGCTTTATCTCAAAATTATTCGCTTGAACTACCGGCCTTGTCATTTCTTGAGGACTAAACCCTAACCTCATGAAATCCATAAGTGCCTTTTTCGATCCTCCTTTCTCTCCTTCTTCAGCCATATCTTGATTTGAGAAATTTTGACTCTTTGCCCTTCTTATTTCTCTTTTATGATTCTTAATGTTAGGAAGTTCATCCTCTATAGCTTGTTTCGTCCTTCGTGTACTCCTTGTGTTCATGCACCTGCAAATACAGAAGGAAAAGTATCAAAAGCTCTTAAATCAAAGTAATCTAAATCAAACACGATGCTTAACAGTCAATCCCTAGCAACGACATCAAAAACTTGTTGATGGTAAAACCTATCTACTTATGTTACGCTCAAAAAATCGCAAGTGAATAGGTCGTGACTTATAGTAAAAAGAGTTGATATCGATCCCACAGGAATTGATGCCTAGACACCGCTTAATTTATATACAACTTTATTTAAGAAACTAAATTGTGAAATGAAAATAATCTAAAATTTTGAATTAAAATTAAAAGACTAATGTAAACAATAGATAATACAACAATTGTAGAAAATCTGAATTCAAGAATCTAAATGTTAGAGATTACTTTTTCCTTATTTTGTCTCCCTCCTATTTTATTGATTAAATTTTGTCTCACCCTAGATTTCTAAATGTACTAATCAAATTAACAGGAATCGATTGAACGATCTCTCAACCTACCCAATGACTCTATCGATTCAATTAGTTATTAAACTATCTTATGGGTGATCAATTGACTAATCGAGATCTCTCTTGTAACTATTCAATTGACATAATGATTGCTAGTCTATAGGTTGACAACTCTCATTGTACAATACTACACAAATCTCATCTAACTCACTCTCTCGATTTGTTGTAAGAAAATAATTTAAAACAACAATCATAAAAGACACTTCATTCAATTCAATAAAATAAAAGTTTTGACAAAATAATTCAAAAGAAATCCCTAAAACAAAATCATCCTAATATGATCTCCATAACATTATCAATAATCAAATAAACCATTTTTACAAAGAATAGAGAAGATTAAAATGAAAGAAAATTGAATAGAAAGACTCCTTCTCTTCTTTGCCAAAATCTGGAATTTTGGAGTTAATGTGCTATTTTGCCTAATCTTGATGAAGATCCTTATCTTCAATCCCTGCTCAATGCTTTGAACATGTGTTCTCTACTTAAGGATGGTGTTTCTACGGGTGGGTGTCGTCTCCCTTATAGATGGAGGCTTAATGACGTTTGTATAGCCCAAAAATCCTAGGTTTAATGAAGCCTAGTAAATTGCCTCGAATTACAATTCCCATGTCCATGGGAAACTGCATGATTTCCACAAGTATGGGAATTGCACACAGATGCATGCCTTATTTCTGTTGTGATCCCAAATAAACTCTTCTTGTCTTCTCTTCTTTGATATTTTGTTCAACCTCCAAGTTTCCCCCTCTTCCTTCCTACACAAAATAGTCAATTCTTACCCTTAATTAGCATCAAACACAGAAGAACAACAATGGAAATCAAACTTAATGAAAACATACAAAATGAATCCTAAACTAGAACAATAAACAACAATTCTGCTAGAAAACATATGTCAATTACCTATAAAAGATATCCTAATGCACACCCATCAAGTATGATTATACTTTTTAGCTATGACATTTAACAAATTATGGTGCCATTGTTAAAGACTAATGTCAAAGTGAATTCATTTATTCTATGCTTTAAAATTCTTATATAGGTGAACTTTAATACGTTCCTAAGATTAAGAAAATAATTAAGAGATTAAGAAAGGAAACCAGTAAGCGTCTTCCTTTTTGTCTCTTAAATTAGAACTAATACTTAAAATTGACATGATTCTTTAGTTATTATAAAGTTAAAGCAACCATTGCTAATCAAGAGAGAAGCTTGAGAGAATTGGTACCACTATATTTGATTTAATAGACTCTTTTTATTGAATGTCCAACTTGAATGTATGTTTTAAGCTTAAGTTTGGTCTGATTCATCTACTGCCTACCTTTCGTGGCCTTAAGAATGAAGATCCTCACAAGCATTTGAAGGAATTTCATGTCATATGCTAAAGTCTAAAATTGTAAGGTGTCTCTAAAGAGCAAAGATAAAGATAAATATTAGATGTTTTATTTGTTTCTTTGATCTATTACTATATGGATAGATATTGTGAAATTGTTCTTTGAGAAATTCTTCCCCACTTCAAAGCTACCATTATAAAAAGGAAATATGTTGAAAGCTAAAAATTTTAGTAATTATTACAGATACCTAACAAGAGATTTTTTAGCAACTCCCTATTCATTAATTTTATAAAGGATTATTGCCAATTGAAGGAAGGATGATGGATGAAACTAATAGACATGCCATAGTGAATGAAAATCCTTAAGTTACTAGAGATTTAATCTTTACCATTGCTGCTAGTTCTTAATAATTTAGCTTTAAATAAGACTCATATGTAAGAAGAGTAAATGAGGTAGATGTATCTAATCTTGAATAATAAATTTATAAGTTAAAAAATTTCAAAGTTAACGTCTCTTATTATTTAAAAAGCCATAGGAAAGATTTAACAAATCAATGCTTATGGGATTTACGTTTCTTCTAACCACCTAACCAACTTGTGCTAACACTTTAAGATGATATTTAATAGAATTCCAATATGATTGGAGGATTTATAGGTCCACAATAAAGGAAATATAATCCTTAATCCAAAACTTATAACTCAGGATAGAGGAATGATAATAGTAGTTTATATCATATTTTAGTAGGTGTTTTAGTGTGTTTTTAGGTGTTGATTAGATGAATTATGCATGTTTAGGATTAGAATTGTGTAATGTGTTTATGTTTTTTAGTATTATGTGGTTTAGAGCATGTTATTGGACTTTAATTTTATGCTCTTGAGGTATTTTAATATGTTAGTATTTAAATTAGTTGAAGAAGATCGAGTGAAGTTGGAGAAAATTTGGAGGAAAAGCTAAGCCAAGATCATGACAGAAGCTAAGTTCATAGGCTATGATCATAACAAAAGCTATGTTCAAGGGTCACGATTGTAAAATAAGCTCATTTTTAAGGGTTGTGATAGGTGCAAGATAGACACAGGGATCTACTTTAGTTTTCATTTTTAGAGGGTCGTTTTGGACGTTTTGGCCTAGGTAAAACCTAGTTTTTATCCTAAAAGGCAAGAGAACTATAAAATGAAATAAGATCAACCTAATAAGCTAAGCCTCCATCTTACCAATTAAAGAAAGAAGCCAAGGAAGAAAGAACGAGAGGGAAGAAGAAGAAGAAGAAGAAAAAGAAGAAGAAGAAGAAGAAGAAGAAGAGGAGGAGGAGGAGGAGGAGGAGGAGCTGCTACTACCAGCCACTCCTTAACATTCCTTTGTAGGTTCATTTCTTATTCCTCTTATTATTTAATTCATATGATGTTTGATTTGGATATGAGGAAGATTAATACTTGTTTAAGGATTCTCTAAACTTCATTTGGGATTGATTCTTGAATCAATTATGATTTGATTTTTTTTTATGTTAGAGTGTTTGGGTATTATGATTGTGTATCATTTTTGCATACTTAGGTAACAAATCGAGAGAGTGAATTGATAATAACAAGCTTAGGTTGGGTAATGAGAATTAAAAACCTAATATATCACTTAAACAACAAATCGGTAATTATATAAAGAGAGATCTTGTGTGAAGACCCGATTATTTATTAGAGTGTTTAAGAACTAAACAGAACGTGGGCTATTTTGTCAATTGAGAAATTGCAAAATCAAAATTTCAGATTCAATTAGGGATTATGATTTAGGATTTAAACATTAGGTCTTGAGAGAGAATAATCAACCTTTAGAAATTCTAGGACCAATACTTATTAACTCAAAAGTAACTAAGGTAGCAATTAACGATATAATAAATCTCTTCTTATAATTGGTTAATCTTATCTTGTGCGATTTCTTGATTTTTAAGTGATTGTGCTTTATTTTGAATTTCTTGTGTTTTATAACTCAATTTCAATCAATTCATAATTAATTGTTTAACTTGTTTTTTTAATTTTATTTTTATTTTTATCATAATTGTTATAACCTTAGATAACATTAGGATTCAATTAGTTCACTAATTCCTCAAGGGATCGACACCAAAATTAACACATTTTACAGCCCATGCACTTGCAGATTATTAAGGGTTTTATAAGATTAAAACTTACTCAACAAGGTTTTGGAACCATTATCAAGGAATTAGTTTAATATTTTCTGAATTCCCTTATTTTAAGGAATTATTACCCTTTCTTATGATTGTGGTACCCAATCACAAGAAATTAAAAAAATAAAAACAAAGAAAAGGAGTTTTGGACGTAAGGTAGAAGACACATCAATTTGGACATCACAAGGAAACAATGAGGAATCTAAAAAGTTAAATGCTCAGAAGAGATAGAAAGAACGATGATGGGCAAAACGTATTACGGCGAGCAAAGGGCCCTTATGGACTTTCTAAGGCCAGGGTTCAATGCCTATCATTAAGGAATTATTCGACCACCATTGTAAGCGAAACATAATTTGTTTTAAAAGATGGCAAACAATCATTGTATTTCAACATCGAAATAAATTTGACAGTAATCAACCTTCTCGATTCCAAAATGAATGATTGCGGTAGATTCAATGACAATATTGTAGGTTAAAATTGATAACCTCACTAAGGAATTAGACAATCTAACAACCATCTCTTTCTCTCCATTTAAAACAATTCAGTAAGGATACGACCTCTGTGGACAAGAGAATCATATTACAGTTGATTGCTTCCTAGTGGAAATCAATAACGTAGAGAAATTTAACTTCAATGAAGCACAATTTGGTCGGAGAAGTAATCATCCTCATTTGAACACGTACAATCCATGGTGGCATAACGACCCAAATTTCTTTTGGTCTAACAAAGCAAGGACTCAAATAGGAAATCAAGACCTACTAGGATTTCAAGAAGATGAGTCTAGTTCCTGGAATTTAAAATTGGAAAAGACCATGGACAAGCTCATAAGTATGGATGAGGCCCAGAAGAGACTGTAAGGGAAGTTTGAGCGAGTAATAGAAGATAATGCCTCTTCTATTCACAGCCTAGAGGTTCAAATAGGCCAACTTTCCAATGAATTATGTAAGAGAACTGCGGAAACTTTCTAAGCAACAAGGAAGTAAATCCAAGAGAGCAATATAAGGCTATCACATTTAAAAGTGGGAAAGAGCTAGAAGAACCAGTGGAAAGATAAGCTAAGACCCACCATGTAGAAGACTAAGAGAAAAAGAAAAAGGATGAAGAAAAGAATGAGGACCCTCCCTATACTCCTCCTCTACCTTACTCACCAAAAATATCATTCCTATAAAGACTTCAAAAGAACGAATTTGATGTACCATTCACAAACTTCGTGGAAAAGCTAAAGAAATGATAAATTTACTTGTCTTTTGGAAGTGTTGAAACACAAGCCCAAGTATGTGAAATTCCTTAAAGACTTATTATCTGACAAGCGAACTTGGCAAGGTGACCAGATGGTAGCCATAATGGAAATTTGTAGATCCTTAATTACCAATCATATTCCCTCAAAGTTGAAAGATCTAATGAGCTTTACAATACTTTGTGTAATTGGTAATTTAGAGATTTCAAAATGTTTATACGACTTAGGTGCAAGTATAAACCTTATGCTTTTGTCAATGTTTAGGTAATAGAGACTAAAAGATATGAAGCCAACACCTATGAGTATTCAATTAGTGGAACAATAGATAAAGAAACCATTAGGCTTGGTGGAGGATGTGCTTATAAAAGTGGACAAGTTTATAATTCTTGTGGACTTTTTCGTGTTAGATTTTGAAGAGGATCAAAGTTATCTGCTAGTTCTTGGTATACCATTTTTGAACACTAGAAAAACTTTGGTAGATGCCCATAAAGACAAACTCATCCTTAGGATTGGAGATGAACAAGTGAAATTCAACATGAATAAGGTATTAAAGAATCCAAAGGAGGGTAACTCATTCAGGAGAATTGATGAAGTCAAATCTTTAAAAGAGCGAGAGGAAGAATAATAGATGACAACGGAGATTAAGTTTGAAGAATATGTAACTGTTCAAGAAGCTGATGAAGAAAAGAATGATGAACAGATGACAGTGAAGATAAAGGTTGAAAAAGATACAAACATCTCTATTCACGAAACGAAAGAAGAAAAGGAGACGAACGTGATTGAGGAAGAAAGAGAATAATTCACCTTCTTACAAGTCAAACTGTTGAATTCGATACATGATTTAGAGAGTTTTATTATTCCCTATTTTATTAATTTTTTTAATTAAAAGGGCATTATTGAACTTAATTAGTTTTTTTGAAGGTCACAATCGTGACAAGCGTAAGATAGACTCAGGGATTTGCTTTAGTTTTCATTTTTGTAGGGTCATTTTGGACTTTTTTGCCTAGGTAAAACTTAGTTTTTACATTAAAAGGCAAGAGAACTATATAAAAAAAAAGATGACCCTAATAAGCTAAGCCTCTATCTTACCAATTAAAGAAAGAAGCCAAGGAAGAAAGAAGATGAGAGAAGAGGAGAAGAAGAAGACGAGGAGGAGCTGTTGCTGCTAACCACTCTTTATCATTCCTTCCTAAGTTTATTTCTTATTCCTCTTGTTATTTACTTCATATGATGTATGATTTGGATATGAGGATGATGAATACCTATTTAAGGATGTTCTAAATTTTATTTGGGATTGATTCTTTAATCAATTGTGATTTGATTGTTTTTATATTAGTGTGTTTGGGTATTTTGACTATTTATCGTTTTTGCATACTTTGATAACAAATCGAGAGAGTGAACTAATAGTAACATGATTAGGTTAGATAATGAGAATTAAAAACCTAATATACCACATAAACATCAAATTGGTAATTATATGACGAGAGATCTTGTGTGAGGACCTAATTGTCTATTAGAGTGCTTAAAAAAATAATTAGAACGTGGTCTATTTTATTAATTGAGAAATTGCAAAATCAAAAATTCAGATTCAATTAGGGATTATGATTTAGGATTTAATGATTAGGTCGAGAGAGAGAATAATCAACCTTTCAAAATTTTAAGACTGATACCTATTAACTCAAAAATAATTAAGGTAACAATTGACAATAAAATGAATCCCCTCTTCTCATAATTAGTTAATCTTGTTTTGTGCGATTTCTTGATTATCAAGTGGTTATGCTCTATTTTGATTTCCTTGTGTTAATTTTAAAACTTGAATTGCAATCAATTCATAACCAATTATTTAACTTGTTTTAATTTTAATTTTCATCTTTATCACATTTTTTATAACTTTAGATAACATTAGGATTCAATTAGTTCACTAATTCCTCAAGGGATCGACATCTTAATTTCTACGCTTTACAACCCGTGCACTTGCAGATTATTGACAATTTTATAAGATTAAAACTTGCTCAACAAGTAATCTCCCTAACTTCAGTTAGAGAGTAAGGCCATCAAATTGCTAAAATTTTTAAAGTTGATCAATAGGTTTATCATAACAACCCACCTCAAAGCCAAACATCTTCAAGATATGGTTACAGTAATCGTTACTATCTTATAACAATTTCAATAGGAGATAAAATTAAACATCCAAATTTTGGAAAATCAAATTAGTTAACTAGAATCATTGGTTAGTAGGTTGGAGAATCAAGGTAAGTTGCCTTTGTAGTCAATTGTCAATCTAAAATAAAATGAAAGGGTAGTCACCCTAAGAAGTTGAAAGAGACAAATGAAACTAGAAGAAGTTTAGGAATAACCTATGGTCAAACTTTAAATGAAGAGACAAAAAAAGAAGTGATAACTCCCCAACAACAATCCGATCATTCCTAGGTTGCTAATAACAAACAAATAAGAGCATTGGTGACTAAACCTCCTTTCTCTAAAAGATATACCAAATCTAAGAAAAGGAAGAGGAGAATGAAATTCTTGAGACCTTTTATAAGGTAGAGATAAGCATTCCTTTGTTTTATACAATAAAACAAGTACCTCACTACGCAAAATTTCTTAAAGAATTATACACCAATAAATGCAAGCTAAAGGGTAATGAAAGGGTAAGTATGGCTGAGAATGTGTCAGTTATTCTCCAAAGAAAAATGTTCTCTAAGTACAAATTCCTAGGTATGTTCACTGTCTTATATATGATTGGAAATATTGGAATTAAGAAAGTTATGTTTGATTTAGGTGCTTTAATTAATGTCATGCCTCCATCTATTTATGAATCTTTGAATGTTGATAAACTAAAAATGATATGTGTGGTCATTTAAGTTATTGATAAATTTGTTGTATACCCTTATGGGATTCTTAAAGGAAGTTTTAATGAAATTCAATGAATTAGTTTTTCTTAATGAACTTTATGTGCTTGCTATGAAAGAATACAATTCTCCTAACTCTATTTTACTAGGGAGGCCATTTGTCATGATAGCTAGAATGAAGAATTATATGCATAGTGATGCATTCACATGGAATATGATGGAGAAATAATTAAATTTAATATTTATGGAACTATGAGATACTTAATGATGTGTCATATGTATCTAATATAGATATTATTGATCCTTTACAGTAAGATTTTTTTGTATTAGATATTGAGGACAATTTAAATGTCACACTTAATAATAACCTCACAATAAAAATATTAAATAAATTTAACACATTTTTTTATTATCTCGATATTTAAGCTACACTTTGAGTTATAATATTGAACAGTGGAACCTATAAGGTATGATGTTGCTGATATTGAATTGCAACAATCTTGTGAAAAAAATTCTTTCTTTTATCTTGTGGGCACTGAAATTGCAATTAAAACCTTTTCATAGTCATTGTAAGCATGCATTTTTGGGAGATAGTAAAACACTTTTTATGATAATCTCTAAAAAATTCATGGCTTTAGAGGTGAAAATTTTATCTTCATATATTAGAGAATTTAAAGAGACCATCAATTAGACTATAACTAATATGAAAGGATGGAATCCACCTACTTGTATGCATAGAATAGTAATGGAAAAAGGCTATAAACCTTTGAGAGAAGCTCAATGCATATCAAATCTACACATGATGTAAGTGGTGAAAATGATATTATGAAACTTCTTAATGCACGTGTGATCTACCCAATCTCTGATAACAAATGGCTAAGTTCTATTCATGTTGCTCCAAAGAAAATAGGTCTTAATATGATCAAGGATCCTAATGGTGAGTTTGTTGTCACTTGTGTTCAAAATGGATTGCAGGTTTGTATAAATCATAGGAAGTTAAATGCAACACACTACTCTCATAGAGCATATGCTCGAATGTAATGACGAATATT
Source organism: Erythroxylum domingense (assembly GCA_025594535.1). NCBI lineage: Eukaryota > Viridiplantae > Streptophyta > Magnoliopsida > Malpighiales > Erythroxylaceae > Erythroxylum > Erythroxylum domingense. Next base: position 12,749 of record JANQBM010286658.1, read on the forward strand.
CGAGAACATACTCGATGAGGGTGGCACGTTAGGACGATTGAAACTACTCATTAGAAAAACATTTTCTTTTCCGACAATCAAACACATCTTAAGCATACCAAAAATCATTCATACCCCATTTCGTTTACAAATAGATTCAATCACAAATGTCATTACATTTTACAGAATTCACATATATTGTACAATAGTTGCAGAATACAATTAAGATACAAAATCACTGAAGACATATGCAGGTGCAAACTGATCCCAACCACTAACTCATGTTCGATTGCAGTGACTATTCTTTAATTAGTCTAACTAGATATCCCTTGAACCTGAAAGAAAACTTCACAATTTTGATGATTTTTGCAAACTCAGTGAGTAAATTATCATCAATGTACTCACTCATATCAAACATAGAACAATTCACAATTCATATTCAATTCACAAATAAGTCATATCACATATTGAAAATTACTTCACATTTCATCATATTTCAACAAATACCATTTTTCACACTATTTCCTATTTCTATTTCAAGACAGTACATACAATTCATTTTAGTCAATCATATAAAACATATCAAATTGTATATGCAATTGCTTATAAGACTCCACTTTCATTGTTAATTGTTATGACTGAGCACCTTTTAAATTGTTTCGTATCTGTTGTGGATACCAGGCTCATTTATAACTATCCCGTATCTATTGTAGATATCGGGCTCATTATAATACTAAGTCTGTGACTCTTTAAACATATTCTGAGCTTTAGGCCCTTAATTCTTTGGCCACTCCAGTCACAACTCCATTATCTGATCAAGCATATCATGTAATGAAATGCATCAAAACACATATTTCACTTTCAACATCTTTCATTTATTTCAGTCACAGTCATTTCATATTCATCATACATAAGTTCGGCATTCAACATTTCTGTTGAGTACACTTATTTTTGTCATATTCACATATAATTAGAATAGTTCCAATACATTCACAATTATCAAACTCCTCATAATATATTTTTTTTGAATTATCAATCATATCAATTTCAGTTTAATAATTGCAATTTAAACAGAAGCAAATCAATCCTAGTGAGAAACATCTATGTTACTCATAGTATGCTCTAGATGAGCCATTTCCTTCAGGATTTGGAAATGACTGGACGGTGATGTTTAATCTTGTGTATCCATCTTTGATCATTCACATAAGTATTCAATCATACAAATACATGTGTGTGTGTGTGTGTGTGTGTGTGTGTGTAGGTGTGTCTGTGTGTGCATGTGTGTGTGTGTGCGTGTGTGTGTGTGTCTGTGTGTGTCACATATAATGCAAGCTCAAATGATTATTTCTGGGTATGTAACTTTAATTCACAAGTCATGATCATTTAAACATTAACACTTAGATATGTCTACACTTAGGTTTATACCTTAAGAATACTTGATTATTCTAAATCTTCAAGCATACATTCATCAATCCCTTTTCTAACATTATATAATCACACAAAATCCAAATTTTCATTCATTCATACTTAATTCACATTATCATCTCCTTTTAATCACCTTAGTGTTCACAAAAACACTTTCATTCATATAACATCTCTAATTTTTCAGATTTTTTGTACGTTAATATCATCAATTCATTCCTTAGTTATAACTTCAATTAACAACCTAAACATATCAAACACTTTATTAACCTATTCAACCTCAAACTAGGTTCATTTCAAGCCTCTTTCAAGTCTAAATATACCATAGGAAAGTACCTTAGCATTAATTGATTTCAACATCACATAAAAGAGAAGAATCCACATTTTGGGCATTTCCCATTATCGTGGATGACTTCCCATAATTGTGGGTTAATCCATTAGAACATTTCCAGCCATTTCTTACATTTCCCACGATTGTGGGTTATGTAATCCGAAAATTCTAGCCATTCTCTTCCATGTTTTTTCAGATTTTTAACTCATATATGTTACATCCAAACCATCTAATCCTTTCTACTTCATTTCCTCTTCATCCTCACCTCAATTCCATGTTAAAAACATCCATAAAACAACTCATAACTTATGGTTCATCAATCATACAAAAGCATAACATAAACTTACACATTTCTTCATCAATGTTCAACACTCATCCATCACCACTTACTTAATCAATCTATCTCAAAACTATGATTATAAATGCTTCTATTTAAAACAACCCATGAAGATTCGTATCTTACTTACTTGTTTATCTCCTAGCACTTTTCAAATCTTCAAGTAACCGTAGCTTCTCCATGCTACACGATCATCAACTTTCAAGATAGAATAGGCTAGGCTTTCATCACCAAGATGAAGAGATAACAAAGGTCTTAGAGTTGCTAAGTGAAAGATGGTGGTAAAACTCAAGATCGTATGATTGGGAGAGAGTTTCATGAATAGAGAGAAGAAAGAATAATGAAGACGATGAGAGCATTTAACCAAATGAAAGACAAATGAAGATAAAGATGGTTGTCTTTCAATTATGTGTAACGTGAGGGTTAAAGGTACAATAAGTAAATGCTTGGTGAGTTTCATAACATATGTCGTGACACTTACTACATAAATAATTTATACCAATGTCTTCTAATTATTGCACCCAATATTATTTAATTACTAGTCCATTTGTCTCCCAATTTTTAAACCAATTATCACCCAATTTTCTATGCCACTTATCAATAAATCCTAATGCCACTTATCACTTATTTTTATTGCCATGTGTCAATTATTTCTGCTACCATTTGTCAATTGTCTTGTCACTTGGCATTTTTCCTAGTCTAAAAATACACATTAATTCATAAATCTCCCAATCGTACCAATTAATTCCAAATTACTGATTATAATCCATAAATTCTTGTCATTAGTAAATCAAAGTACAAGACATTGGAAATACACATGTATTATGCTCATTCATTTATTACCTTCATTTTAGTTTCATACCCCAGAATATGTTAATTGAGTGCAATTTTTCTAATCTACAATTAATATGTGTATGCTAATATTATGCATTTGGATACAATTATAAAAATCATGTCATAATTGTAACAATTTCGTTCTATATGCTGCCACTCATATGACTCATTAATCTAACTCTTTAAATCTCTCAATAATTTGAGAGACAGGATGCTACAATTCTCCCATTCTTTAAGACATTTTGTCCTTGAAATTCTTAACTAACTGATTCCACAGATGGGGTAATGTTTTGTCATGTTTTTTGCAATCTCCCAGTTGACTTTTTCTCGAATGATGTTCTCCATTCATTCAATTTCTTTAAATTCCTCAATGGCTTATCCTGATATCTAACCATTTTTACTAGTCTCTCCATATAATTCACGTTATTTGCAATCTTAACTTCCTAGGCTGGTAACGCATACATCAAATTCAACTTGTATTTGCTAAATATACTAGTATAGAATACATCATGGTACTAAGTTCCTTTAGCAGTAGCAACAATGTCATATCAATTTCAAGAATCTAATAACATAGTTTGAATACTTAACAACAAACAAAACAAATGCACTCTCTATAGGATGTTCAGCTTCTCGTGCCTGAGCCTCATATCTATCCAACTCCAATATTCATTTATGATTCATTCTATATTCCTTTATTCCTAGAAGTGGAACATTTGGTCTACTTGATACAATTCGATGAAAGTCTTCATCAAAAGAAGATTTCTCTCCGTAATCATCTATACTATTTATGAAATCCTTATCAATCACCTATATTCATCATCACTTTTCAGCCATTCATAATACTTCAATGAGATTAGTTACTATCATATCTCATATGATTAGAATGTTCTATATATTACGGCTCAATGAAGCAGTAGGCATGTTCATGTACTTTTATGATTTGGTATGTACCATCAAGATCATTACATCTTATCCAGAGATTTATTTTCGAATAGTCATCAATTAATACCTTAAGCTGATAATATCTTGATCTCAATTGATTCTAGACAACATTTGAATATTCTATGACTACATAAAAGTTACTTCTCCATAGTAGTTACCATTTCAATATGTCCACCTAAATCCATATTTCCACTGCGCTACTCTGAATTATCTTATAAGTTTAATTATAGGAATTAAGACTTAAGAGCATTTAATAGATCACTTCCTATACCATATCCAATCATATAATACATATGTGCTTAGTAACAACATTTGTTAAGGAAATCACATTATTGGATGTGCACTCACAATAACTGATCAACTTAACCTTGAGAACTTTTACATATCTCGTTATCATTTATTTCATTTCTCAGTTATCATTTCTTTCATCCTACATATATATGTTCTCCATCAATTCAGAATTACAGATACGTAACCATCATAAAATTCTGATCTCAAATCTGCTAACATAACCTTATACTAAATCATAAACTCTTATTACGATAATCAAATAACCATTTCAGTTCCAAGTTCAACTCCTCAAGATAATAGTAAATTTTGTTTTATTTCAACTTTGTTTATACTCTTTCAATCCTGTCATTTCTACTTGTACCTTTTCTCTTTCGCAGTCAATCCATAAAAATGATTTCACATCCATATCAATTCGAAAGAATAAAATTATAGCACAATATTGATATTATATTCCAAGATACAACCACAAATATAAATTCACTGAGTTTTTGTCTAACATATCAAACCATGCAGTATTTCTTATTTCTAGATATCCACAAACTTTCCTTTTCTTATTCTCTGATAGATCATCATTCTTCTCATTATTTCTAATAGCTCAGACTCTTAACGAATGTTCATGCGTGTGACTTATGTAAAATGACTCAGACTAGGGATCAGTTGCCATTGTATGCTATGAGATGTTTAAAATGCATGTACCTTGACAATATGCCCATGTAAGATACTAAACTTGGGCTTTGATGCCACCTTGTAACATACCAGTCTCATAGAGCATGTGCTCGAATGTACTAATGAATATTTGAGAACATACTCTACGATGGTGGCGCATTAGGACAATCGAAAAGATTCATTAGAAAAAAATTTTCTTTTCAGACAATCAAACACATCTTAAGCATACCAAAAATCATTCATAGCTCATTTCATTTACAAACAAATTCAGTCATAAATGTCATTATATTTTACAGAATTCACATATATTGTACAATAGTTGCGAAATACAATTCAAATATAAAATCATAGAAGACATATGCAGATGTAAACTGATCCCGACCACTAACTCATGTTCGATTGCAGTGGCTATTTTCCAATTAGTCTAACTGGATATCCCCTGAACCTAAAAGACAACGGTACAATTTTGATGAGTTTCACAAACTCAGTGAGTGAATCATCATCGATGTACTTACTTATATCAAACATAGAACAATTCACAATTCACATTCACTTTACAGATAAGTCATATCACATATTGAACATTACTTTACATTTCATCATATTTCAACAAATACCATTTTGTACACTATTTTACATTTCTATTTCAAGATAGTCCATACAATTCATTTCAATCAATCATATAACACATATCAAATTATATATACAATTGCTCATGAGACTCCATTTTCATTGCTAATTGTTATGACTGAGCGCCTTTTAAATTTTCCTATATCTGTTATAGATATCGAGCTCAATGATAACTATCCTATATCTATTGTAGATACCAGGCTCATTATAATGCTGAATATATGGCTCTTTAAACACATTTTGAGCTTTAAGCTCTTTATTTTTGGCCACTCCAGTCACAACTCCATTATCTGATCATGCATATCACATATTTCACTTTCAACATCTTTCATTTATTTCAGTCAAAGTCATTTTCATATTCATAGGACATAAGTCCGGCATTCAACGTTTCTATTAAGTACACTTATTTCCGTCAAATTCACATAAAATTAGAACATTTCTAATACATTCACAATTATCAAACTCCTCAGACTATTTTTTTGGAATTATCAATCATATCAATTTTAGTTTAATAATTGCAATTTAAATAGAAGCAAATCAATCCTAGTGAGAAACATCTATGTTACTCACAGTATGCTCCAGATGAGCCATTTCCTTCAGAATCTGGAAATGACTAGATGGTGATGTTCAATCTTGTGTATCTATCTTTATGCAATACACAAATCATACACACATTACTAATTTGATCAATCACATAAGTATTCAATCATATGTGTGTGTGTGTGTGTGTGTGTGTGTGTGTGTGTGTGTGTGTGTGTATGTGTCATATGTAATGCATGCTCGAATGATTTTTTTCATGTATGTAACCTTAATTTACAAGTAATGATCATTTGAACATTAACAATTGGATATGTCTAGTTTACATTTAGGTTTATACCTCAAAAATATTTGATTATTCTAACTCTTCAATCATACATTCATCAATCCCTTTTCTAGCATTATACAATCACACAAAATCCAAATTTTCATTCATACATACTTAATTCACATTATTCATCTCCTTTGAATCACCTTAGCGTTAGTAAGAACACTTTCATTCATATAACATCTCTAATTTTCTAGATTTTTAGTACATTAATATCATCAATTCATTCCTTAGTTATAGCCTCAATTAATAACCTAAACATATCAAACACTTTATTAACTTATTCATCCTTAAATTAGGTTCATTTTAGGCCTCTTTCAAGTCTAACTATATCATAGGAAAGTACCTTAGCATTAATTGATTTAAACATCACATAAAAGACAAGAATCCACATTTTGGGCCTTTCCCACGATTGTGGATGACTTCCCACGATTGTGGGTTAAGCCATCAGAACATTTCTAGCCATTTCTTGCATTCCCCACAATCATGGGTTAAGTAATATGAAAATTCCCGTAATTCTCTTTCATGTTTTTCCAGATTTTTAACTCTTATATGTTACATCCAAACCATCTTATCCTTAGTTAATCATTTCTACTTCATTTCCTCTTCATTCTCATCTCAATTCCATGTCAAAAATATCCAAAAAACAACCCACAACTTATGGTTCATCAATCATAAAAAAATAGAACATAAACCTACACATTTCTTCATTAATGTTCAACACTCATTCATCACCATTTACTTGATCAATCCATCTCAAAACTATCATCATAAATTCTTCTATTTAAAACAAACCATTAAGAACCATATCTTACTTACTTGTTTAACTCTAAGCTCTTCTCAAATCTTCAAGTAACCCTAGCTTCTCCATGCTACATGATCATTAACTTTCAAGATAGAATAGGCCAAGCTTTCATCATCAAGATGAAGAGACAACAAAGGTCTTAGAGTGGCTAAGTGAAAGATGGTGGCAAAACTTAAGATCGTGTGATTTTGAGAGAGTTTCGTGAATATAGAGAAGAAGGAAGAATGAAGACGATAAGAGCATTTAACCAAATGAAAGACAAATTAAGATAAAGATGGTTGTCTTTTAATTATGTGTAATGTGAGGGTTAAAATGCTTGGTAAGTGTCGTGACACATGTCATGGCACTTACCACATAAATAATTTATACCAATGTCTTATAATTATTGCACCTAATATCATTTAATTACCGGTCCATTTGTCTCCCAATTTTTAAACCAATTATCACCAAATTTTCTATGTCACTTGTCAATAAATCCTAATTCCATTTGTCACTTATTTCTATTACCGTATGTCAATTATTTTTGCTGCTATTTGTCAATTGTCTTGTTACTTGGCAATTTCTTGGTCCACAAATACACATTAATCCATAAATCTCCCAATCATACCAACTAATTTCAAATTACTGATTATAATCTATAAATTCTTGTCATTGATAAACCAGAATACATGACATTGGAAATAAACATTCATATCACATTTATTATGCTCAGTCATTTATCACCTTCATTTCAGTTTCATACCATAGAATATGTCAATTGAGTGTAATTTTTCCAATCCACAATTAATGTGTGTATGTCAATATTATGCATTTGGATACAATTATAAAAATCATGTTATAATTTTACTAATTTCGTTCTATATGTTGCCACTCATATGACTCATTAGTCTAACTCTTTAAATCTCTCAACAATTTGAGAGACAGGATGCTACATTAAATGTTGTAACAAGAAAAGATCATTTTTCACTTCCATTTATATATATCAAATACTATAATGTTTGGCTAGTCGTTCTAACTTTGGTTGTTTTGATGGTTATTTAGGTTTTTGTCCAATCCCATTTGTGCCAGAAGATAAAAAGAAAATCATGTTCATATTC
>JANQBM010287167.1:0-20940 GCA_025594535.1 Erythroxylum domingense
GTCATTACTTCTCTCATTGGTCTTCTCATAGACCCGGTTCCTTGATCCGACCCGTTATGTGGGACCGGGATGTTACATTTGGCACCCTATCAAAAGCTACAGTTTGGGCAGGAATTACAGGAACCGAATCTGACTTGTTCCTGTAATTTTTGGTTAGCTTCTGTCCATTATCTTCCTGTAATTTTTGGTTAGCTTCTGTCCATTATCTTCTGAAGAATCAGGCTCTGTTCTGCCCTTGGAAGTTTCAGCTTCATTCTGATCAGCAAGGGGTGGAGAAGTTAGTCCTAATTTAGGGTTGGGATCCATGACTATGGGCTGTTTAACATGGTTAGGGTATGTCTCAATTTCCTCTTCCTTGTCCAAGGCAATCCCCTTCTTTTTCCATTCAATGAGAGCCCTTTTGCTATGAAGCTCAACAGCTTGGATAGATTCCTTGGGATGTAAGGCTTGAGCGAGCAGCCTGCCACTATTTTGCGCCTCAAGTCTACTCATCGAGGATGCAATTTGGCCCACTTATTTTTCAAGATTTTGGATACCAACATCTATTTTTTGCTGGAAAGACAAGACGTTTTGCTACATTGCAACAGTGTTAGCAGCCATATTTTTTACAAGTTCCTTCAAATAAAAAATTTCATAATTAAAAGTAGGAGAAGAAGGAATCGAATTCTGAGGATTTGAACTTGAGGCATAGATTTGATTTTGCTGGAAACCAGGGGGTATTTATGCTCTTCCTCCATTATTCATCGACTGCTGGGGGTTTCTATAACGCAAATTCAGATGGTCAGCCACCCCAGATTGTATGTCGACAAGAATGGATCAGGCTGTGGATTCGCGTAGAATCCACCACCGATCGCATGGGCATATTCTCTCGAGTTGTCCTCCATTGTAGGACACAAATCAGAAGTGTGTCCACTAAGAGAACGAATGTCGCATGTCTTGACTTGTTGCACACTACCACTCAACACAGCACACATTAGCGAGGTTAGTTCATCAACTTTATTTTCTAATGAAACACTACTTACCTCGCTAACACATTTCGTGTGGAATTCCCCTCGTGTGCCAAACTGTTTAGAATTTGCTGTCATATTTGAAATCAAGTAACAGGCAGCATCGAGTGTCTTGTTTATCAAAGCCCCTCCACTCACGATATTAATGATACTTCTATCTTGGGGTGTTAATCCCTCGTAAAAGTATTGAATGAGAAGTTGATCGGGAATTTACTTAACTACTAAGTAAACAAATCTTCGCAAACAATCATAGGGTTATAACTACTAATCCACTTATGTCACGTACGTGCATTACGATAATTGGTTTAATGATCTTGCTTTGAAAACCTCAACAACTACTGTGATCAGTTTAAGACAAAGTTCAAATTCTCTCAGGATAGGTTTGACAACTACTATCAACAACCTAGCTATAAATCAATTAATCTAGCAACTACTACCATTAATTAATTGAATAACGTCCGAAAATTCTTTATAAACCTTAATTCTGGATTTTAAGATTTACGAGTTCAATTTAGCCATTAGAGGACCAGAATTGAAACCCACATTTGCAACACACAAACACAAGAATCAATTAAGATTAAATCCTCATGAATTAATATAGGTTCGAAGGGTATTACCCTTTATAATTGAATTAAACACTTAGCCACACATACCTTGTAAAACGAATTTACCACCGAATGGTCCTAGAAAACTACGTCTAAAAAGAAAGATTAGAAATAGGATTTTGGCCTAGACCTTTTAGAGAACAACCCAGAAGCGACGCCCCCCACCTTTGGATAAAATTTGAATTTTATATCCACCTCCCATGATTAGGTGGTAGACCTCATATTAGCGGCAAACTAGGAATGGAATTCCTAGTCTTCACGTCAATTGAAAGATGTCGCAACTCCCTTCAGTCTCTGCCTAACCAACCATCCAAAGTGGTTCCTCTTTATGAGGTGGACATCGAGTCATCTTTAAGTAACCAATGAAGTCGTGCCATGTCATTCAAGTGTTTTGAAAATCGATTAAAGTTTTGTTAGCTTTGAACTGCGTTTTTTGACAATACACCAGGGTCAATTTTGACTGTGTATAAAAATCAAACGGTGATGATTCAGGAGCTCAAATTTTATCAGTAGATTTATCTTTGGGTTAGCTTCAATATGAGATTTGAATCATTAAATTCCACCATCTAAGTAAAACGTTATGGTTGAAACATCGTCAAAAGGTCATTCTGACGATCCAGAACCTGACACAAATTTTGGGAAATTTTTTCTCTTGAGTTCCAGCTCAGAAAAATCTACAATTTGTCCCAAAAATTCTTCAATGAGTCAAGAATATAAGTATGAAATTTTAGTATTTGTGGCCAAACCAATTTCGAGATAAAAATCCCATAATGACTAAAGATCAAGTCTACTAGAAACCCAAAAAGAGTGCAATTCAAGTCCATTTGTTTCATTTATGAATTTTACGTCAATGAAACCTGAATAATGCTAAGACATGATAAACAAGCTATAGATGAATGTAAAATGAATGTAAATGACTCTGAATTAAGTCCTAAAGATATATGAAAATATGAGTGTATCAGCATGAATCATGGTTTAGGTGAATGAAATGTGTCATAGAGAGGGTTCTTTAAGTCAAAACCAAAAAATGCCCCCTTTTAGTGAAAGTTTATGAATTTTTGAATAACTTTTAGAATTGATGATTTAAATTAATTCTATGGTGTTAATTGTGCATGTATAATATGAATTGATTGTGAAGAATGAAGAAGATGATTGTTGGTTAAGGTTGGGCTGAAATGATGAAGAAGAAGTGAATTAATGTAATGAGTTATGTAATTGATAAATGTAGCTTAAATGAAGGGAGTTGGTTTGAAAGGAGTGGTGGAACGTGTCATTGAGTGCAAGTGTTACTATATGACGTAATAGGAGAATGAATTATTATGATAAAGTCTTGAAAATGTGACTTGAAAGTTATGCAATTTATGCATTTGACAAATTGCTTAGGTGAACTTGGCTTAGGATTTAAGGCCTTATAATGGTATGCATTGGAAAACATTTTCATGTTTACTTAGAGTGAACTTGGATCAATGCTTAGGTGGACGAGAAATGGCCTAATGTGCTTGGATAAAGATGTGCTTAATTATGCTTTGAAATGAGTAAGTATTGAATTAAAGGCATTAAATGCCTTAGGAAATGCAAAAGAAAAGCTAATATGAATAGTAAGGAAGTAACCATGTGAGGCATTTAATGGTTGAATTCTATAGCTTAAAGGGAGTGGTATTGTGTTTTATACACTTATGTGATAGTGTATAATTATGAAATTTATGTTTAAGTAGTAATTTCATCGTATGCCTTTTTATGCGTAAAGGCTCAGGAGCTGTGAATTAAGGAGCTCATACCGAGGACTGTTGAAATTAAGAGAGTGTATACTTTCGTTTGTGGTGAGTTGGGGAAACCATATTTCTCAAACATAATTGGAACATCCTAAGACGTGCTGAATGAATTGTATGTGAATTTTAATGTAGGGTAGAATTGAACTTCAAATAGATGCTAATATGCCTATGTATTTAAGAAACAATATTATTTTGAATAACGTTTTGCATTTGGAGTGTAAAAGATGACGTTTATTGCATGAAATAATATTTTGAAATTTACATATGCATGATCGAGCCATATTTGTTGCGTATATGTGTCTTTTTTTTGCTTAGAGCCATCACAAGGTTTCATTTCATCGGTTGGACCAATGCCTTACTTGATTTTATACTTAAAATTTGAATATGATTTGTTTTGTGATTGGTGAGGTAACGATTGGCCAATCGTGTGCTGGGCACAACTGATTTAGCGACCCTCATACCCTTGAATCTGGTATATAAAAGTTGAGTCCCTGTATTGACACCTTCCTATAGGACTCGCGAGTGATTCCACTCCTAGGGTCTAGACACCGATGAGATCATCACCTAGGGTCACGGCGCTCTTGTCGACTGTAGTCTAGACTCACCACAGATGAAAGTCGATCCAATACTGAGGATCGGTGGGTGTGTACGCTAGTTTGGCCGACTAGTGATGTCACACATGATTGTTTTGGCTTACCTTAATATTTGTTTTTCTGAAGAGATTTGATTCACACATATGATGTTTTTATGCTTGTGTATTGAAACTGGAACCTATGTTCACCGGATGAGTGAATTAATAGGCTAGACCTATATGTTTCCTAACCAATATACGTTAAGTCATAGGCTAGGCCTATGTGGTTCTATGTGTTGTATGTTCACCTTATGGGATATCTATACCGTCTTGGTGTGTTTCGAGCTCTATTTACGATATTTGTTTTTCCTCCTCACTGAGTACATAGTAGACTCACCCCCTTCGCTTTCCAACCATGCAGTTTAATTTACTGAGCTTCAAGCTCTGTGAGGATTGTGTTATCTTTTGAAGTTTTCGAGAGATTATTGTGCTAGGGTAGCCTTTATTTTATAGTTTTGTTGCATAGTGACTCATGAACTGTTTTCTTGAGGTTGGTTATGTGAATATGCTTTATAATATTATAAATTTCACTCTAGACTGTTTTAACATTGTATAAGACCTTATGTATGATCTTGATATTGTTGTTGGGATTAGTTTAAGTGGACTTTAAAGTCCTAAAGTTGTAGTAAAATTTTTGGTGTGAATATAGAAGTGTTTAAAATTGTTTGTAGGTTTTGGGATTTTTAAAAATACAGCTGTTATGTTGCCCAAATTTTTTTTAAAAATAAATTTATTATAAAGAGGAGAAGATATTCAGTTAGCCTTGCATAGTCGGATAAAGTTAGTGTCTTTAGCTCGAGTATGCAGTGATTGTCATGGGTCCGATGTGGTATCGGGTTGTGAAAATTAAATTGGTATCAGAGCATGGTTTTTATGTTTTTAAAAGTGTTATTTCTGTTTTCAAAAAGTTTATGAGCTTTAGGAGTCAATTTTGAGTGTCAAAAGTCTTTGGTCGAGAAGTTGTCTCTCGGATCATTAAGTTGATGTACTTAACGGTCGAATGATTTCGATCTCGATCAGAGTACTTGTCGACAATTCTTAGGAGATTTGGGATATCGGGTAAACTATGCTTATCCCTATTTATTTTATTAAAAACTGTCTTTTCTTTGATTTTATAGTGATAGCATGGTTGGACGAGGAAGGGGAAGGAGTCGCAACGTTGGACCTTTTCGACCCGAACCGGAGGAACATAGCACTGAAGCAGACACAGAACCAGCGATTGCTAGCTGTTCAGCTCATAGGCAACCTCACCTCGTAACACCACCAGTGGTAGAACAGCTGGATTTACCACCGGTACCGAAGGAGGCATTGTAGCAGGTGATGACATGGTGGGCACAGTATACTGCGCAACAACAGCCTGGAGTTGGAGCGCCAAATATGCCACCACAGCAGCCAATAGTGGTACCTAGTCATGCACCAGGGCAACATCCGATGCTTGAAATCTCGGGTTATATCAAAGAGGCAAGGAACCTCGGGTGTGGTACTTTTGATGGGCATGGTGATGTTACAAAGGCCAAAACTTTGATGAGGCAGATCGCAAAAAAATTTCATGATATGGGACTGTCCGATGAGATGAAGTTAAAGGTAGTTATCCGATTGCTGAAGGGTGATGTTAGAGTTTGGTGGGAAAATATCCAGGGACGTTACTGTAATCAGATAACCTGGAGGAATTTTATTAGTGAATTTAACGAACAACACTATACTAAATTTGATCGAGATCAAAAGAAGGCTACCTTATTGACACTAACACAGGGGAATAGATCGTTACACGAGTTTGAGACAGAGTTGAGAGAGCTCGCCACCTATGTCTTTAAATATGTGGGTAATGAAGAGAATCTGTATGTTCGGTTTGAGATTGGACTGTATTTGACTATTCGGGAAAGGATGACGGTTACCCCCACTACCACATTTAAGAAGATGGTACAGTCGGCTAAGAGAGCTAAGAAGCTAGTGAAAGAGCGCGAGAGACAGTGGAAGGAATAGAATTGGAAAAGGAAAGGAGGAGCCTCGTTCAGCCAGCAGCCTAAGAGGAGCCATAATAGTACAGTATCGGGTAGTATGGGAGGCACTGTATCATTAGCTGTCCACTTACGGTTTCCACGACCTGGAGGTTAGAGCACTGCCCCTACTACTAGCTCTGCTTCTCGTGCTCGATCATATCGGTCTGAGAAGTGTAGAAACTGCAGAAAGGTACATTCAGGAAAGTGTACATAGCCAAGGAAGTGTTTTCAGTGTGGAGAATACATGAGGAGAGATTGTCCATAGTTGACTTGGACTTCTACTTGGGGAGGAGATAGCTCGATACAGTCAGTGAGACATAAAGGGGAGACTATCAGAGCAGGTGTTAAATCTTTGGGATCTACACAAAGGACTGGTGTGGGTAGTAGTACACCTCCAACTGGTCAGCAACACCCAGTTTCACGAGTTCAAACACGAGTTTATGCAATAACGGAGGAGTACGTTCGAGCTAATCTGGACACGATTACAATTATTTTTCAAATGAATATTTCTTTGTTGTTGTATTTCTATATTTTGATACATGTTTTGTATAGTATTGGTAAATTCTTAAATAGGATGAGTGCTAACCTATAGTGTTATAAGGTGTTATGCGTGTTCTCGGTAGAGATGTTAAAGTGTTAATTGACACTAACGCGCAAAGTTCTTTTGTCAGTGTGACCTTTACTAGGGATATTCATCATCCCCTGGGGCCGTTAAATCCTTCCCTCATTGTAGTCACTCCTCTTAGAGAGCAAGTGGCTTGCGATGAAGTATATACAACTTGTGAGATAAAGATCGGTGATGCTGTATTAAAGGCAAATCTTGTTCCCCTCGACCTTCAGGATTTCGAGGTAATATTGGGGATTGACTTGTTAGAGAGGCATCGCGCTAGGTTTAATTGTTAAACAAGATTACCATCAAGAATAAATATCCACTTCCCAGGGTCGATGATTTGTTTGATTAGTTAAGAGAAGCTACAGTATTCCCAAAGATAGATATGAGGTCTGGGTACCATTAATTGAAGATTGACGAGAATGATGTGCATAAGACTGCTTTTTGGACGAGGTATAGACACTATGAATTCTTGGTGATTTCGTTTAGACAGACAAATGCACCTATAATATTTATGGATTTTATGAACTGGGTGTTCCATCCTTATGTAGATCAGTTTATCATAGTCTTCATTGATGATCTTTTGAGTTATTCTAAGGATGAAGAGGACTATGCTAGAAATCTTTGGATTGTGTTGCAAACACTTTGCGAAAGACAGTTATATGTGAAGTTCTCAAAGTGTGAATTTTGGCTGAGGGAGATAAGATTACTTGGGTATGTGGTATCAGGGAAAGGTGTTTCTGTGGACTCGAAGAAAGTAGAAGCTATACTTGAATGGGAACAACCCAAGAATGTTATAGAAGTTTACAGCTTTCTAGGGTTAGTTGGATATTATCGGAGATTCATTGAGGATTTCTCAATAATTGCAGCCCCTTTGTTAAGGCTTACCTAGAAGGGAATAAAATTTCAGTGGGATGATAAATGCTAGGCAAGTTTTCAAGAGCTAAAGAGGCGATTGATTTCTGCACTAGTACTTGCCTTGCCAACCCAGGGAGTTGGGTATGAGGTATACAGTGATGCCAGTCGCCAGGGACTTGGCTGTGTACTTATGCAGGGTGGGCAAGTGATCGCATATGCCTCTAGACAGCTAAAGAAACACGAGCTAAATTATTCTACACATGATTTAGAGCTCTCGGCGGTAGTATTTGCACTTAAAATTTGAAGACATTATCTTTATGGGGAGACTTGCTGTATATACACCGACTATAAGCGTCTGAAGTTAATGACACAGAAGGAGCTAAATCTTAGACAAAGAAGATGGTTGGAATTGATTAAGGATTATAACTTAATAATCGACTACCATCTGGGAAAAGCAAACGTGGTAGCTGATGCATTGAGTCGTAAATCCTGTTCGGCAGCAACTGTTAGGCAAGATCCTTATGTGACACAATTGATGAGTGTGTGGAGCCTTAGGGTTAGACTCTTAGTGGCAGAGGATGATGGAACATTGCTAGCACGGTTTGAATTTCGGCCTACATTATTTGACAAGATCAGTATATTGCAGGCTGACGATCCCAAATCAAAAGTCATTCGGGAGAAATTGTCATCAGAAGAGAGTGAGGGGTTCAAACTAAGAGAAGACAGGTTGTTAGTCTTCAGAGATAGAGTTTGCATATCAAAAGACCAGGGCCTCAGGCGAGCTATCTTGGAAGAAGCTCACAGCTCGGTTTATGCTATGCATCCTGACAACACCAAGATGTATCGAACTCTTAAAGGTAATTATTGGTGGCCAGGGATGAAAAGAGAGATAGCAGAATATGTGGCCAGATGCCTTCCCTACCAAAAAATTAAGACAGAGCATCAGAAACTAACAGGTTTGTTACAGTCCTTGCCTATTCCGGAATGGAAGTGGGAGCATGTGACAATGGATTTTATAGTTGGCCTACCTCGTACATCAAAAGGTCACGATGCTATTTAGGTTATAATTGATAGATTGACGAAGTCTGCTCATTTTCTACCTGTTCACATAACCTACTCATTGGAGAAATTGGCAAAGTTGTATATCGATGAGATTGTGAAGCTGTACTGGGTGCCAGTTTCTATAGTATCAAATATAGATCCGAGGTTCATCTCACGATTTGGGCCAAAATTTTAGGAATCTTTAGGGACCAAACTGAAGTTTAATACTGCCTTCCACCCCCAGACCGATAGTCAGTCAGAGAGGACCATTCAGACACTGGAGGACATGCTGAGAGCATGTGTGATGAAATTTTAAAGGAGTTGGAACTGACACTTGTCTTTGATAGAGTTTGCTTATAACAATAGTTATCAGACAAGTATTGATATGCCACCATATGAAGCACTTTATGGGAGGAAATGTAGGGCGCCTCTATGTTGGGATGAAGTTGGCACAGCCAAAATCGAAGGAGCCGAATTGATAGAAGTCACCACCCAGAAGATAAAAGTTATTCGAGAGAAAATGAAAGTCACCCAAGATCGTCAAAAGAGTTATGTAGATAAGAGGCGACGACCATTAGAGTTTGCTATGGGTGACAGAGTTTTTCTTCGGGTATCACCATAAAAGGTATTATTAGATTTTAGAGTCGAGGGAAGCTGAACCCTTGATATATCGGACCTTTCCACATCTTGGAGCGTGTCAGGATGGTGACGTGTCGGTTAGAATTTCCACTGGACTTGGATAGGATCCATAATGTGTTTCATGTCTCAATGCTTAAAAAGTACTTACTAGACCCATCTCATGTTTTGGAGACACCTCTAATAGATTTTAAGGTGAAACTAGTTCAGATTTTGGATCGACAGATAAAGATATTACGCAGCAAGGAGGTACCTATAATTAAAATCCTATGGAAGAGCAACAAGGTCAAAGAGATGACATGGGAGCTTGAGGATGTACTCCCAACTTAGGAGTTTCGAAGA
Source organism: Erythroxylum domingense (assembly GCA_025594535.1). NCBI lineage: Eukaryota > Viridiplantae > Streptophyta > Magnoliopsida > Malpighiales > Erythroxylaceae > Erythroxylum > Erythroxylum domingense. The sequence continues at coordinate 9,503 of JANQBM010287167.1, forward strand.
CGAAACTCTTTTGAGAGGGGAAGGACTTATAACGCCAAAGTCTTTGCCCTTTTTGTATTGGTTTGTACTTAAAGATACTACTGTATATTAATATATACATATTTTTATAGGATTTAAAAAATGTATTCATATCCTTTTGGTATCTATGCCAGTGATATATGATGTTATATGCCCTCGATGAACTTAGAGTTCATCAGTATGCGAAATCTTGGAGATTTTCGACACATAAGCTTTTTAGTGTAAAAAACTGAGTCCATTGGATGGATATGACCATGGTGGAAGAATTAAATCTGTTCTAATGCCTTAGAGGTCATTAGACATGATTTATAGACTTATTGGACACCTAGAAAGCTTAATTGAAAAAGTTGATGTACAAAAGGGTTTATTGGCAAAATTGTTAAAAGTGAAAGGACTTATTTGCAATTTTCCAATTCTTGGAGGATCATTTTGTAATTTTATAAAGTTAAGGGGATTATTTATAATTTTCAAAAGTCTGAGGACCAAAATGAAAATAAAAGTTTTAGTTATTCTTACATTTTGGGCTTAATTGCAAATTTAGGAAAAGGTTGGAGGGTATTATGGTAATTTCATATAACCTAAGGGTAAAAGGGTAATTTTACCATATTTTGGTCAAAGAAGAGTCAAAATTCTAGACTCTTCTTTTGTGTGGCCGTGCACTTCATTTTCTTTAGACTTAAACAATCTTGTTTTAATTAAAAGAGAGAGGAAGAAAGGAGAAAAGAGGAAAAAGGGAGAGAGTTTCGACCATCGCCAAAATTCACCTTTTTTTTTAATCTTTAAATCCAAACCAAGGAGTTCTAAGCTAATTTGGGGTCAAGGAACTCAAATCTATCATTAGATTTGATAAATTATCAAAGGATTTGAAGATATCACCAAAGGAAAGTATAGGTAAATTTTGTCTCATCTCTTTTTACATTAGGATTTTGAGTTCCGTGTTAAGATATGTTGTTCTCCATGCTTCAATATGCATGAATTATGGTTTAGGTGAATGAAATGTGTCATAGAGAGGGTTCTTTAAGTCAAAACAGAAAATGTCCCCTTTTGGTGAAAGTTTGTGAATGTTTGAATAACTTTTGGAATTGATGATTTAAATGAATTCTATGGTGTTAATTGTGCATGTATAATGTGAATTGATGATGAAGAATGAAGAATAAGTATGTTGGTTAAGGTTGGGCTGAAATGATGAAGAAGAAATGAATTAATGTAATGAGTTGTGTAATTCATAAATGTAGCTTAAATGAAGGGAGTTGGTTTGAAAGTAGTGGTGGAATGTGTCATTGAGTGGAAGTGTTACTATATGACGTAATAGGAGCATGAATTGTTATGATAAAGTCTTGAAAATGTGAGTTGAAAGTTATGCACTTTAAGTGTTTGATAAATTGCTTAGGTGAACTTGGCTTAGAATTTAAGGCCTTATAATGGTATGCACGGGAAAACATTTTCATGTTTACTTATATTGAACTTGGATCGATGCTTAGATTGACGAGAAATGGCCTAATGTGCTTCGATAAAGATGTGCTTAATTATGTTTTGAAATGAGTAAGTATTGAATTAAAGGCATTAAATGCCTTAGGAAATGTAAAAGAAAAGATAATGTGAATAGTAAGGAAGTAACCATATGAGGCATTTAATGGTCAAATTCTATAGCTTAAAGGGAGTGGTATTGTGTTTTATACACTTATGTGATAGTGTATAATTATGAAATTTATGTTTAAGTAGTAATTTCATTGTATGCCTTTTTATGCATAAAGGCTCGGGAGCTATGAATCAAGGAGCTTGTATCGATGATTGTTAAAATTAAAATAGTGTATACTTTCTTTTGAGGTGAGTTGAGGAAATCATATTTCTCAAATAGAATTGGAACATCCTAAAATGTGCTGAATGAATTGTACGTGAATTTTAATGTATGGTAGAATTGAACTTCAAATGGATGCTAATATGCTTATGTATTTAAGAAACAATATTGTTTTGAGTAACATTTTTCACTTGGAGTGCAAAAGATGACGTTTATTGTATGAAATAATGTTTTAAAATTTATATTTGCATGATAGAGCCATATTTGCCACTTATATGTGTCTTTTTTTTGTTTAGAGGCATCACAAGGTTTCATTTCATTGGTTGCACCGATGCCTTACTTGATTTTATACTTAAAATTTGACTATGATTTGTTTTGTGATTGGTGACGTAACGATTGGCCAAATCATGTGCTAGGCACAACTGATTTAGCGACTCCCGTACCCTTGACGCTGGTATATAAAAGTTGAGTCCCTGTATCGACACCTTCCTAAGGAACTCGCGGGTGATTCCACTCCTAGGGTCTAGACATTGACGAAGTCATCACCTAGGGTCATGACGCTCTTGTCGACTGTAGTTTGGACTCACCAAGGATGAAAGTCGAGCCGACACCGAGGATTAGTGGGTGTGCGCACTAGTTTGGTCGACTAGTAATGTCACACATGATTGTTTTAGCTTACCCTGATATTTATTTTTCTGACGAGATTTGATTCACACATGTGATGTTTTTGTGCTTTTGTGTATCGGAACTGGAACCTATGTTCACCGGATGTGTGAATTAATAGGCTAGGCCTATATGGTTCCTAACCAATATACGTTGAGTCATAGGCTAGGCCTATATGGTTCTGTGTGTTGTATGTTCACCTTATGGGATATCTATATCGTCTTGGTGTGTTTCTAGTTCTATTCGCGATATATATTTTTCTTGCTCACTGAGTACATTGTGTACTCACCCCTCCGCTTTTCAACCATGCAGGTTAATTTATTGAGTTTGAAGCTCTGTGAGGATTGTGCTGTCTTTTGAAGTTTTCGGGACATTACTACGCGTGGGTAGCCTCTATTTTATAGTTTTGTTGCATAGTGGCTCATGAACTGTTTTCTTTGGGCTGGTTATGTGAATATGCTTTACAATATTATAAATTTGACTCTAGACTGTTTTAACATTGTCTAACCTTATGTATGATCTTGATACTATTGTTAGGATTGCTTTAAGTGGACTTTAAAGTCCTGAAGTTGTGGTAAAATTTTTTGGTGTGAATATAGAAGTGTTTAAAATTATTTGCAGGTTTTGGGATTTTTAAAAATACAACTGTTGTGTTGCCCAATTTTTTTTTAAAAAATAAATTTATTATAAAGAGGAGAAGATATTTAGTTAGCCTTGCATAATCATATTAAGGACACTGTTAGTGTCCTTAGTCCGAGTATGTGGCGGTTGTCATGGGTCCGATGTGGTACCAGGTCGTGACAATTTTTGAAACCAAATTAAGTGAGAAAAGCTTATAAGCATCCCTAGAAGCCTCAAAAAGTTTTTAAGGATAAGAAAAACACCAAAAAATGGCTAGGCATCAAAATTAAAGAGATAAAAAAGGAGACATATCAAAGAGGAGACATCAAGAGCAATTCCAAATTTTCCAGATTTCCATATCAAAACACAAAATTGTTTTTCTTTCTTTTTTCTTCCTATATTTCATTATCTTGTATGTTGATTTGGGTTATTAAGATGTTGTCCATGATTATAGGATTCCAAATCCATATTAGGGATTGTTTTTTTGTTTTGTTAAAATTTATTCTTGTCGAATTCAATAGATATATCAATGCTTTATGATATTTGTTATGCTTATACTTAGTAATAAATCGAGAGATTAAATCAAGTTATTTAGGGATGGCAATGTCGAGCTGCCAAATTTATTATTATTTTAAAAATGTTTCAAAACAATGCTATTTTGTTATTGCTAGTTAGGCCTCGTGTACGGCAAGAAACCTCTATGGAAAAATGGCGGTTCCGTTCGATATTATCCAAGGTGGAATTAGAATACAAGTGTAGGCTAGGTAAATCAATAGATAGTCTTGGTCCTATTGAAAATACGAGTGTAAGTGAAGACCCGACGGGCTTGACTTGATCAAGCTTAGAAAATAGGGCTTGAGGCCTAACCCAAGGCCTATTCAACCTGGGTCTAGCTCTAATGACTCCAAGCTAGGCCGAGCTAGGCTTGGTCTAGACCTAATTGCCAAACCTGAAATTATTTATATTAAGGTGCGCAATGAGAGTTGGTACCTTAATGGAATTGTAAATATGATATTAATAAACAATTAAAGAAAAATCTTAATTGTGAATTAATTGTCCTTAGGATTACATCAAATCTAATTGAATAGTTAGAAGTAGTTTTGTGAATCGAGAGGTTACAAGTCTATTATTATCAATTTTAATTGGGATTACTTGATTAAATCTCTAAAGAGGGTAATCAAAACTTTAGGATATCTAGGATCAAGCATAACTGAACCAATAAGATAAATGGAAGACAAAGTAAGGATAAAATAATTCCTAAGTTTCCATCATTGTTTAACTTTATTCTTATTGCTAGTTCAATTATTCACTTTTTTAATTGTTTAGTTTTATTATTTGTTTTAATTTCAGCCAATTTATACTAACTTTTATTACCTTAGACAAATTGCATTCAATTTGATAGATGACTCATTAATCATAACGGGAATGATACCTTTTATACTATAATATATTATCTGTATACTTGTAGTTTAACACCCCACTACTATAAAGTATATACTCGAACATCTAGAGGACATTCAAGTATAAATCCTATGAAAATGGCATGTTAGAGCAGTCTTATATACTTATATGACATCATATAGAATAACACAATACTCAACTTTTCATTTCATTAATTAATAAAAATTACATTGTATCAACACTTTCATTTAAACAAATATTTACATTGTAAAAAGTATCTAAGAGTTTTCTACTACTTGTACAAAAGATCTACATGAAATGAAAAGTACATAAACTACATAACTATAACTCTTCAAATGCCAGTTGATAGACCTTTGAGCCATATCTTAATCCAAAATGTTCTTCTTAAGAATCTTAGAAACTAGGTCTCCTCTCTCATACCTGAAAATCCACCTTGCAATTTTGATGAGTTTTGCGAACTCAATGAGCTAACCAGTATCGATGGGCTCACTCACATCAATTACACATGTATGTCACATATAATCAAATTCACAACATTTCTCATCTAATTAAGATATAATAAATGTCACTTACATCATATACTCTTTCAGATAATATATTACCCAATCAATCACATTATCAACATATACTCAAATACAACATAACACTTTATCATCACAATTTTAGAAATGGATTCATGACTATATAATTTATAATCATAAATGTATATATATATATGCAAATGGGACTCCACTTTTATTATTATTTTGTTGTGACTGAGTGTCTTTCAGATACAGATATTGTCCCATATATGGCTCATTCAGATATAGAAATCACGGAGCCAGACTTTACGTGCAGATTACAGATTTCTGAGCTTAAAGCTCTTTTAGATTAGCTACTCCGGTTACAATGTTTATATCTGATCATGAATTTAATGTAATGCATCAAATCATAGATTATGTCATGAATAACATTTACTTATGAAGCACAGACAGAATCTCATGTTCATTAGACCTAAATTCGACATTTAATAATTATGTTGAGTATTTAGACATGTTTCAGAATTCAGAAGTAAATAGAAAACTTCTAATACATTCCCAAATATCAATCTCCTCGGACTATTAATGTCTGGAATTCATATACAGATCATTAAGAGTTCAATAATTGGAAATTAAACATATATAAATTAATCCTAGTGAAATCATTTAAGTTGACTCATAGTACGCTCCAGTATATGCTATTGCCTGGATGGTCCGACAATGTCTCGTTGATGGAATTCGACTTGAGCATCTAAATACACATACATTGTACACATTACTAAAGTGATCAAACAAATACATATTTAATTATGCACATATATATGTGTCATGTTTAATGCATGCTCAATGACTTTCTTGGGTATGTTTCCTTAACCACAAGTCATGATCATTCAAACATCATAGCTTATACATAGCTAGTTTTTCATTAGATTAAAACTTTAAATACACTTGACCATGCTCAATTCATTAACCATACATTTACTAACTCCTTTCTTTTTTAAGCATTACAAGTATTCACACAATTATTAATTCTCATTTATTCATTCCTAATGCATTATTTTTATCCTTTGCAATACATTTGCATTCATATGAACATCTTCATTCCTTTAACACTCCTTTATCTAAACTTAGATACATTGTTATCAAACATTCATTTCCTTAAATTATAACATCAATTATCAATAAAAAATTTTCACACATTTAACCAACTTTTTCAACATCAAATTGGGTTCATTTTAAGCCCGAATCAAGTCCAAATGCATCGTAATTAAGTACCTTATCCTTAATTGGTTCAAGAATCACACAAAAAACATTTTATTTACTACCATGCTATTCCCATGATTTTGTATGGCTTCCCATGATTGTAGGATGGGTTATCTGAAAGTCCCCATCCATTTCCTTCATTATTTTTCCAGATTTTGACATCTTTATACCGCATTCAAAACATCTACTTATTAATCCATGAATTATACCACAATTAGACCTAAATTGACACTCCAATTCCTCATCAATATCATCATCAATTCCAGTTCAAAAATTACTCAATTAATAGTTCTCAAATCATTATCTTTCATGCATCAAAAATCAAACCAGAAATTATCATACATTATCATGCATATAGTCCTAGTTCTTTCTCAATTCAAGAACACTCTATTACCATATTTATTTAGATTAAATCCACCTTAATTATACCTCAATTCCAGACCTAATTCATCCATGAATCAACCTATAATCCACTGTTTTCATTCAGCAAGAACAAACATAGAAAGCATCCAAGTTTATCTAGCATATTCTAGCACACCTCATTAATAACATCACATTCATTTCAATCCAATTCAAGCATCATTCTCATACTATTAATCATGCCATAAAGATCAAATTTCTACTTACTTATTAGGCTTCCAATTCAGCTTAAAAATCCAGATATCCCTACAAGCAAGTAAAAACCAACACAAACTCAAGGTGAAAACAGGTTAATTTTAACGACAAAATGAAGATCACTTTAGGCTAGTTTCTTGACTATTTTGTGTAAGGTAAAGAGCTGGTTTTGGTGCAGTAGTTTGGCTAGGGTTCAAGAAAAATATAGAGAAGAAATTAGGAGAAATTTTGGTGAAGGAAACAAAGGAAAGGAACAACAAAACTCTACTACAGAAACTTGCTACATCATATTCTAGGTGTCCTAATTTGATCAAGGCATTTTTCCTAAGGCATGTATGCCATGTATCACCCTAACATGCTACCATTTATCCACACAGTAAGGTGCCATATGTCACCAATTAATTATTCCACATGTCACATAAGAATTGGTCCATTTTTCTTTTAATTACTAGTCCATTTGTCCCACATTTAACTATGCCAAATGTCACTCAATTATAAGCTTAATCACCCTAATTTTCATGTATCGATTTATCCTGCCACTTGGCAATTTTTTGAGTCCAATTGTACATGTTAATTTATCAATCTCCCAATTAATCAAAAGTGATTCTAAATTACCAATTTTAATCCAATGATACCGAAATTCAAGACATAACAAGTCATAATTCACATCATAGTCATTTAACATCTTTCATACTCCGGGACATGTCAATTGAGTGCATACGCTAACTTGTAATGTGTACAAATTATAATTTGTGTATCAATGTTAATGTTTTGCATGTATATGCAATGCTCACAACGCTAATATTCATTCACAATAATTTAGGGTTCTAACCATAAGCATGTTCCGGAAATCGATTATTACAGTAGTATTGAAAGTTTTCTATAAAACTTATCAACAATGTCTATCTTTAATAGTTACAAACAGATCCATGGTCTCCAGCTATTTCCATGACCAAACTATAAATAACTAGAAAAGTTACAATAAGATCCACAATCTCTATTTACAGGGTGTCTCAAGTCATGCCCAACTCACCAAAGATACAAAAGGATCCATAGTCTTTAGAAATAGACTTAGATGTAGACCATGCTCAATGGCGTTAAAATATATGTTATCATCATAACCCAACCCATAGTCACGACCTAGATTATGCCTAATCAAAATCTTAGTTTTTATTTAAGTTATAAATTTTACTTTTATGTCTTAGAATTTAAGGGTTGTTCCTTTTTAGTTGTACACATTTTTAATCATAAATACAATTAGGAAGTTCTCTCTTTGTTCTTAAATTTTTTTTTGAACTTATTAAACTATTTTCTTATGGTATTCAAATTATTATATAATATGTGATCCTAGTTCTTTATAATGACTTGCCAAAGTTCTTTATACCTTTAGTAAGTGATTCGATATAATTATTAGATTTGGGTTTTATCTTTAAACTTGGTTTTAGTTTCCTTAGGAATTAATTATAAATCAAGTGTGTTAGATTTCAAAATTTTGTCATTGTGGTTTGCATTAGTTTGGTATTAAAGCTTTGATTTTGGAATTATGTTATATTTATATTTTATTGGCTTTTATTTACTGTTTTAGTTTCTTGATATCATCTTTATTTTCTTCCTATGTTTTTTCTTGTTCTTGCATACATTCATTCCTCCTTTTTTTCCTCTGCTCTTTTTTTCTTTATGTCTTCTTTTACGTTTAATATCTTTTTAAGTCTATAAGCAAAGGGATAAAGAATGTTCCTACAATAAATAAAAAAGAGAAAAGAAAAGAAAAGAAAATAACGATCAATAATTATTAGGAAATAATATTTTTTCAATAAACTTTTCTGACCTAATTTAGAAAAGAATAATTTCTTCTAGTAATAACTAAATACTACTGAAAATATTCCTAACATATTTTAAAAATTGATAATATATGTCCAAGTAAAAATCTAAGCAAACTTTATAATCAAATCTAATTATTTGTAATATTTTAACTTTTTTTGTTGGTATGTGTTTGTCCTTGCTTTTGTCAATGTTTATGATTGATTGCATATTTTAAGTTTATTTCCTTGATTTCTTATGGTTAGTTTAATAAAGAATCAAAAGGGAAAATGAGTGGTAAAATTCAAGAGTGTATAAATAATATAAATAAAGAAAATCTAGAAATTTAGAGTGAAATAAGAGTAAAAAGAGTGATATTAAATAAGATGAATGTATGAATGGGTGATGCAAAATTGTTTATATCATTCTTTTAAAGGTTTAAGTAAGTCTATTTAGGAAAAAATTTGAAAGGGGAAGAATGATATGCTTGTATTATAAGCTAAACGACAACAATTTGAACTCATTAACATAATACTTAGTGATACTAAAGATCGACCAGAGTTACACGATACTTCCATAGCCAATACATAAAGGGGAAAATCACCATAAATTCCTAATGCATTTTAGCAACATAGGCGAGTGCTCTAAGATTATTTTGATGATGGTATAAAGAGATAACTTGTGAGATGAATATCAAACACCAAGAAATGATAAAGGCATTTTTGGAAATCAATATGATTGGTAATATAGAGGCTACAAAGGCAAGTATAGGTAAGATTGCAACTTTGTGAACATTAAGATGAAGTTTCATTCATTTTAAGGGAGAAATGATCTTAAGGCGTACTTAGAATAGGAAAGAAGATGGAGCATATTTTTTAATATCATCATTACTCTGAATAAAAAAGTAAAAATTTGTTTTCATTAAGTTTATTGACTATGTTATTATAAGGTGGGTTCAAATTGTGATAAATAATTGAAGGGATCAGGAGAGACCTATTAATAATTGAGAGTATATGATTTTGAGAATCGAACCCATTTTCAAATTATTGTTATTTGGGTCGAACCTATTCATGCAATCATCAGAAGATGATTTATTCTTAACCATTAAAATAGGAATTTGTTTTAGAAATTACAATGACTCACTCAATGGTTAGAGAGTGTTGAGGAATACTACAGGGAGATTAAGATTGTCACAATTCAGGCTAATGTGAAGAGAAAAATTGAGAATCCACTATATTTATGTTTCTAAATAGTTTGAATTGTGGATTGTTGATGTGGTAGAATTGTATGTTTATGTGAAGTCAAAAAATACGATTTATATGAACACAAAACTGGAAAGACAAAAAAAACAAAGGGCAACCATTCATAACATAATTCTAGTTCATCCTCATGGAAATTGAGTTAGAAAAAAGATGGCAAAGTTATTACTAAAGTCAAAGATGAACCTACAAAAGGAGGAAAAGTTCCTAATAGAATCAAAGGTACATTTGAAACTCAAAATTGTACTCGAGATATTTTCTTATTGTATAGGGACAAGGCACAACGTCCCAATGTCTAATAAAGGGCAATAACATAGGAGATGATGGGAAGATTGAGATCAAAGGTAAGAGTGAAGAGGATTCAATATGATTATTAAAAAAATATGATGATGATGATATTAAGTATTTAGTGGATAGGGAGGCATTTCTAATTAGGCATGCCCTAAATTTCAAAATTAAAGAAGACGATATTAGTAGCAACGAGAAATTTTTTTCACACAAGATGCCAAATTGATAATAAGGTATGTAACATGATTATTAATGGAGATAGTTACATGAATGTAGCTAGCATTATCTTGGTTGAAAAGTTAAGCTTGCCTACCATCAAACATCCTCATCTATATAAGCTTTAATGGATAAATGAATGTGGTGATATGAGGGTCAATATAAAAATTTGGTTTCATTCTCGATTCGATTGTATTATGATAAGGTGTTATATAATTGTGGTGCCTATGCATACTAACCTTATTCCTTTAGGGAGACCTTAGAAGTTTGATAGGAGGGCTATAAAAGCTCGGTTTACATATAGGTATTCTTTTTTGTACGTACTAAACTCATTACTTTTCTACTATTGACAAATAAAATGTGTAGTAATATTAGCTCAAGTTAAAAGGATAGAGTGAAAAAGAAGAGAGCTGAAAAATGAGGATGAGAGCTAAAAATTTGGAAAAAAAAACGATAGCAGATTGAGTGAAGAGAAAAAGATTGTGCTAATAAAAAAGCAAAGAAACATGTGAGTTTTTATACTAAAGAGAATGAGATTAAAAAATGCTATTTATTCTAACCAATTGATATCTTGTATAAAGAGGTTTTTTTTAATACTAACAATCTTAATATCTCCTTACTTAGTATTTTATTTCCTTACTATAGGATTTCTAAGATATTTTCCTCGATGATGTTCGAAGTGATTTATCACTAATAAAAAGGAACCAAACTAATTTCATACTCAGCGCTACTACTCCTAATTAATGAAATTATAGAAGTAACTCAGAGGAGACTTAGGATCTTTAAAGGAAACTTGAGTAACTTTTATCAAAAGGATATATTAGAAAGAGCATGAGTATATTTTATTATATCCTTACTAATTCCTAAAAAGGATAGTTTATGTAACACCCCACTCCCGCTGGACCCGAACCCGATATCGATGGTGATACCCGAGTCCGTGCCCCTCGAGGGTGGCGT
>JANQBM010287273.1:0-20937 GCA_025594535.1 Erythroxylum domingense
TTCACCATTGGGATCACTCGATTCCTCAGTTGTTTATTCTGATAGCCAATTATCTTCACAGGTTCTTCAACATAACTTAGATTACTAGAGACTTCAATCTCCTGAGTCGGTAATACATGAGTTAGATCCAACCGATATATCCTAAGCATACTTACATGAAACACATTATGTATCTGAGCCATTTCTGAAGGTAAGGCTAACTTATAAGCCAATGGTCCAATTCTGTCAATGATCTCATATGGACCAATATACCTCAAACTATCTTACCCTTCTTGCCAAATCTCAGTACATCTCGCCAGGGTGATACTCTCAGGAATACTCTGTCACCAACTTGATACTCCATATCTCTCCTGAGCTGATCTACTTAGCTTTTTTGTCTATCTTGTGCCATTTTAATTCTGCTACGGATCAATTTTACCTTATCAATAGTGTACTGAATCAACTCGGGGCCTTTGATAATTCTTAGACCCTTTTCATCCTAGTATAAAGGTGAACGACACTTCCTACTGTACAACTCCTCATATGGAGCCATATCGATACTACTGTGATACTGATTATTGTAAGCAAATTTAATCAAAGCTATATATTTATCCCATGCTCCCTGAAACTCCAAAACATAAGTTCTGAGCATATCCTCGACAGTCTTGATCGTTCTCTCACTCTGACCATCTGTCTGAGGATGAAAGGCCATGCTGAAATTCAGTTTGGTTCCCAAAGCTATCTGTAAACTACCCCAAAATCTTGAGGTAAATCTAGGATCCCTGTCCGAAACTATAGACACTGAAACCCCATGTAACCTCACAACTTCATTCACATATTAATGAGCTAACTGATCTAGTGAAAGATTTTCTCTCACTGGCAAGAAATGAGCTAATTTGGTCAGTCTATCTACAATGACCCAAATGGCATCATGTTGCCACGAAGTCTTCGACAAACTTATAATGAAATCCATCGTGATTCGTTCCCATTTTCACTCTGGAATAGGTAACGAATGTAATTTCCCAACTGGAGCCTAATGCTCAGCCTTGACCTGTTGTCAAGTTATACACTTAGAAACAAATTCCGCTACTTGTTTTTTCATGCCAGGCCACTAGTAATGTTGTTTTAGCGTGTTATATATCTTGGTAGTACTAGGATGCATAACATAGGCTGCTAAATGTGCTTCCTCTAAAATCTCTTTCCTCAAATTATCAACGTTGGGCACACATAATCTTTGCTTTAACCTCAAAGTATCATCTCTCACTTCAAACTCAGAATCTGGATTCACTTTCAACTTCTCAATTAACTTCACTAAATCTGGATCTCTGCTCTGAGCCTCTTTGATTCTTTCGACCAAAATAGGTCTCAACTTCAAGGTAGCTATCAATGTATCATTTTTCTCCAAATTTAATTCAACATTCAATGCTCTCAACTGAACTAGGCTCGGTAACCTCAATAACTTTACTTGTGCCACACTGCTATATGATTTCCTACTCAATGCATCAATTACAACATTAGCTTTGTCAGGATGATACTCAGTTGTACAATCATAATCTTTTAACAATTTTATCCACCTCCTCTCTCTCATATTTAACTATTTTTTGCTCAACAGATATCTCAAACTTTTATGATCAGTAAATACCTGAAAGGTTTCACCATACAGGTAATGTCTCTAGATCTTCAGGGCAAACACTACTGCAGCAAGTTCCAGATCATGTACTGGGTAATTAAATTCATGAGAACTTAACTGTCTCGATGCATATGCTATTACTTTACCATGCTGCATTAGTACACATCCTAAACCCTGATGTAATGCATCATTATTCACAACATAACCTTCAGAGCACGATGGGATAGCGAACACAGGTGCTGAAGTTAACCATTGCCTTAGCTCCTCAAAACTCCTCTGAAAATCATTACTCCATCTGAAAGGCACATTCTTTCTCAAAAGTTTTGTCAAAGGGGCCGAAACCAATGAAAACCCCTCGACAAACCCTCTGTAATACCCGACTAATCCAAGGAAACTTCAAATCTCAGACACATTCTTCGGAGCCTCCCACTTCATTACAACTTTTATTTTCTTTTGGTCCACCTGAATGCCCTGTCCAGACACGATGTAACACAAAAATATTACTCGATCAAGCCAAAATTTGCACCTATTGAACTTGGCATATAACTATTTCTCCCTTATTGTCTGAAGAACCATTTTTAGATGTGTCACATGATCTTCTCTACACTTCGAGTATACCAAAATGTCATCAATAAATACAATTACAAATTAATCTAAATAAGGTTGAAGTACTTTATTCATCAATGCTATAAAAGCTGCCGGAGCATTAGTAAATTCAAATGGCATTACATGGCTCTAAATGCACTCTTAGGAACATCTGCCTTAGCTATCCTCAGCTAGTAATATCCCGATCTCAAATCTAACTTTGTGAACACCTGAGCTCCCTGTAACTGGTCAAACAAATCATTAATCCTCGACAGTGGATATTTATTCTTAACTGTTATCTTATTCAACTATTGGTAATTAATACACAATCTCAGGGTTCCATTTTTCTTCTTTACAAACAATATCGGAGCTCCCTAAGGTGACATACTAGGCCTGATGAAACCCTTATCTAACAATTTCTGCAACTGGGTTTTCAGTTCCTTCAGTTCAACAGGCGCCATCCTATATGGAGGAATTGATATAGGAGCGGAACATGGAACAATATCAATAGTGAACTCTATCTCCCTATCTGGGGGCAATCCCGATAGTTCAGCCAGAAATACATCTAGAAATTCCCTAACAACTGGAATGTCCTGAATGGTTTGTTCATTTCGAGTATCCACCATGTAGGCCAGATAAGCTTCACATCCACCTCGGATCAGTCTCAAAACACTCAGAAATGAAATTAGTCAGGCTGACACTGCCTGACTAACTCCTTAAATCACCACTCTCGACTGATTAGGGGATTCAAGCACTACCTCCTTAGTATAACAATTCATCACTGCCCTATGAGCAGTGAGCCAGTCTATGCTTAAAATGAGGTATATCTCTCTCAGTTGCAATATAATCAAAACAGCTTCTAATTCTGCCTGATCAATCCAAGCTATACACTTCTTACATACCTCACCAATCATTGTTGTGCTACCCACTGGATTACTCACTACTAATCCATATTTCAATGTCTCACGCTCACAATTCAATCTAGATGCCAGATGCGGGGTGATGAATGAATGTGTAGATCCTAGATCTACCAGTGCATATGGTTCAAAATTAAAAACATTCAACACACCTACTACCACATCTGGGGAGTCATGTGCCTCCTGTCTGGTAATGACGTAGACCCTGGCTTGAGATTGTGGCTAGTTGCTCTGCACCTCAGTCCTGAAACTGGGCCCTGCTGATTGAGTCCTACCTCTACCTCTGCCTCTCTGTGCGGGTCTGCCAGCTCTACTCTGCTGAACTGTAGTCTCAATCATAGTTCCTCCTCTATCTCTAGACTGTGTTTCCAACATCTTAGGGCAATCTTTGATCTTATGCTTATATAAGCCATATCGAAAACATGCTCATGATATCCGCCAACACTCACCACCATGTTTTTTACCACAGTGCTCACATTCAAGCAATTGGTGCGACTGACTGGCAGGCATCTATCCTCTACCTCCCCCAGACTAAACAAATCTACCTTTTCCTCGAGATCTAGATTATCTCGATCTAAACTAGAATTGATATGATCTGTTCTGACGCTTTTTGAAGCTTCTACCAGAATTAGCCTGAGACTCGTCTTGCCTCTTACCTCTAACCTCCTGTTTTTTTTCTGCCTGACCATCTTTCAACAATTGTTCAATTCTGACCGAGGCTACTCGGAGTTCTGTAAAACTGTTCAAGTTTGAAATGTTTAGTCTCATTCTAATCTCCATGTTCAAACCATCCTCAAATCGTCTACATTTTTCTTTTTCAGTTGGGATCAATGCACTTGCATATCCCATTAGCTCATTGAATTTTATCTCATACTCTGCTATTATGAGTCTGCCTTGCTTCAGGTCTAAAAATTCTTTCATTTTTTGATTCATGTAAATCTTTGGCATGTAGTTCTCTCGGAACACTCTCAGGAAATCCTCCTAGGTCAAACTATAAGGTCTGGTGGTACAACCTGGAACAGATTTCCACCACTGATATGCGAGACCTTGCAGGAGTGAGATAACATAATTGAATTTCTCATCTTCCTCACAGTCCATCTAGTTGAACACTCTTTTAGTTCGCTCAAGCCACCCTTCTGCTTCCCAAGTTTGTACTTCCGTAGAAGTCCATAGCCCCTTGTTTTCTTAGCTTATCATGTCTTCTTTCTTGCCTCATGAGAATTCTAGGAGGCATCTGAGCGAACTCAGGTATAGGAGACTCTAAATTGACTCCTATGGACTCCATGTCAGCTGACTCTCCAATGTGATCTCCTATGGAAGGTGACCTATAACAAACAAAAGGTATGATCACTATTGGAATATCTCACTAATTGTCATATCTCAACTCATATTTATCCCTAAAGATGCCAAACCATGCTCTGATACCAAAAATGCAACATCCCACTACCATAGAGTACATACCCAAACTTTCAGGAACAGAACCTATGATAAAGGTATGTTAGAGCAAAACAATTCCAACTTACACATGGCATCAACTAACATCACTTAAAAGTTAGCAAATTAAAAAAAATCATTCATTGCATTAATCCACAAAATTTACACTATTTCCTTTAGACAAATAGTTACTTAACCTCATACAGGTTCTAACAAAAACAAAATACAAGACATAACACTCTTGGAGCCAGCTGATAGACCTCTGAGCTATAACAAAATCCAAAGGGTTCTTTGGTCCTGTCTAAAGAACTAGGTCTCCTGTCTCGTACCTGAAAAATCACATTGCAATTTTTATGAGTTTTGTGAACTCACTAAGTGAACCATCATTGATGATTTCACTGGATCACATATACATAATACATATTTTACATACACTCATTCAGATCATAAACACATTCTAGATGTTCATACAACGTGGGATATCATAAATTCACACAATTCACATTGCTAAGCATAGCAAAATAAAACACATCAATTTATCACTTATTCAGCTTTGCAAATCATTTAATAAATTTCTGTCTTATAATGTTATATGCATGAGACTCACATTCGTTCTTATTGTTGTGACTGAGTGTCTATCACATACTTATACAAATATTGTTCCATAGGGCTCAGTTAGAACAGAATCACGGAGCATAGCTCTACGTGTAGAACATATATCACGGAGCAAAGCTCTACGTGGAAGCGCGTCATACTAGCAACTCAAGACACAACGTCTTTATCTGAGCATGCATTTTATGAAATGCAACAAATTCTGATTATCTCAAATATCACAATCTTATACAAATGCTCAGACAAGATTTCACAATTATCGGACCTAAATCTAGCATTCAACTGTTGTTGAGAATCAAATGTCGAATTCATATCAAATCAAAACACTTCCAATACATGCCCAACTATTAAACTCCTCGGACTTCAGGTCCAGAATCCATAAATAACTCACAAATAGTTCAATAATATTGGAAGTTTAACAAATCAAATTAAATTCAAATCAAATCAATCTTAGGAAATCATTTAGGTTGACTCATAGGATGCTCCAAGAAGTTATTACCTAGATGGTCCAGCAATGTTTGACTGGAATCTGATGTGCTCCTCTAAAACATACACAACACATTCACAAATATCACATTTTTGCACAAATGTACATGTGCTCTTTTATGCACATCAATGTATAGAAAGTATGCACAATGCATGTTCAATGGGAATTTTGGGTATCTTATTGTAATTTTCATCATCAAATCAATCAAATATCAAAGCCCTCATTAATATCATGTGGTACTTATAATTGGGACCAGAATAAAACAATGTGAAATCCATTTCATAACTTAATTGACCACTTCAAATTTTCTACCCATATAATTTTAGGTCAACTTTGCATTATTAATCTGATAGGGTAAATGACAAAATTAGGAAAAACTTCCTTCTAAAAAGTTGTTCTACAGTGTCTTAAGTTTTTAATGACTCAAGATCGTCCAATTTGATTTAGTATTCAATGAGTTATGCACAAAAAACCACAGATTGTGCATATTTGAACTTTTGGTTAGTACATGATCATTCCCTCTAATTGCACAACTCATATCTTTCAGGTCAGATATCCAAAAATTACAAACTTTACACCAATTTAAAGGTAATAGAATAAGATACAACTTTGTTGAATATATCTTAGTCTAATTCGTCCTATATCAATACCATTTATTCAATAATCACAGAACATGATTTCTATCCTTGGTAATTCTACAGCCTAAGCTAAGATGAAGTTTCATGCCAAATTTGAAAGTCTTAAAGATAGAATTAAAATTTGAATTATTCAATAAAATTGTAGAATTATGTCTCTATTTTAATCTGAATTGATAATTAATCCATTTAAAAATCTACAGATCATTCTATAATTAAAATACTGAAGCACGTTCTTAAAAATACTCCAATTCATAACATTCTAGTACATGCCCTCAATTTGAGTCAATCAATATTTTTATAATCAATTCAGATGGATCTAAATTTTTATGAAAAGAAAGAGAAATGTATTATGAGTCTATTGGTTCAATTTTCAAGTCATTTGGAGGTTAGATGGCAAAGTTATAGCAAAAAGAGTCAGAACTGTTCAGTATTAGAAAGTTTGATTATTTTTTTTGTGCACTACCACCCTCTACTGTAGAATCACGTTTTTTGCACGTAATTCTCCACATTTTTGCAGCAGCACTCCTCCATCTTCTTCCTCTCTTCTGCTTAATTTCTCATCAAAAACTTATACCCTTACATTTATCCCTCTTATTCACTTCCATATCAACTCAACTTAGTCCCAAAACAATTCAAATTCAAGTTTATATTCAAAACACCAAAACCAATCGTACACTATTTTACCATCTTCAACTCTCTCTCTACCATCTCTCTACTGTAAATATTAAAACTTCTTTGCACTGCCAAATATTTCTGCACTATACAAATTTAGATTCCCTCTCATTACCTTATACTTTTCATTTTAATGCTTTTCCCACATCACGATATCTTTAGAAACTTTTCCCTCAGCTCTAAACTCAAATAACATCACTTCTAAACATGCATGCAATACACGACAAATTAACAGAGAAACGTGAAAAGTCAATATTTTTTGCCAATTCACCAATCTTTCATCTAACTCATTTCTCAAGTTTATTCACCAAGACTCTACTACTAAATCCATCTCATGCATGTATTCATCTCTAACAATAACCCATCATCAAAATCATTTTACAAAACTCAGCAAAGCTCAAAACATAACTTACTTAAGTTTGTAACCAAATTCCAGCAGTGGAACTGACAAACATGATTTCGGTGGTGAGTGAAACAAGGGAGAACTTGGTGAAGAATATTTTCGGTGAAGACCAAAGCCATTCCGAAGATGTTCTAACCTTTTTTTGTGTATTGTTATGCTAGTGACACATGGCTCCATGCATGCGAGCCATTTGTCACTCATATAAGACTGCCACATGTCAAACTATAATTGGTCCAAAATATCCCAAATTTTTTGAAAATTTTTAAAATTCTGAAATAATAACTATTATCACCAAATAAATTTTCAACTCAAATAATTCACCAAAAATTTCAAAATACCTTAAATGTATAAAAATTTCCAAATCACATTTAACACACTCCAATTTAATCCACAATTTCCATTTATAAACCAATTTACCTAGAAATGCCAATGAATGCATGTACAATCATATGAATGTGCAAAATAAATGTTTATGTCACAATTAACTTATGCATGATGTGCTTTTTCCTAATTTCTCATAATTTACTATTCTAGCCTTAATATGGGTAATGGGATGTTACAGCACTGGCCAGTGGCAGGTTGGTGGTGGGGGTGAGAAAGAAGAAAGAAAAGGAATAAGCTTAGTGTAAAACGACGAGGGAAAAAAGAAACGACGTATTTTACACTAAGTTTATTTCTCTTTTTTCTTCTTCCCCTCCTTTAACTGCCAGCCTACCACCAGCCATTACAGACATAGTTAATCTCTTTCTATACTCTCTCTCACTACCATTGTCAGCCTTCACTGTCACCAACCCTTTCATCACACCAATCAACATTTGCCACCCTTTCGCCTTCTAGCCATAACCGCCCCTTCTCCTTGTTGCCCCTCCAGTCGTCTCTTTATAACATCATCTAGCCACCCTACCGCCATGTGTTTTGGCTTATTATTGATACCCACAAACCAATGTAAAATAAATGCAGTGTTTTGTGAAGAAATACTAAAATTTTTAGGATTGTTTCCAGCGGTGAGGTGTTTTTACAAACTTGTACAATCATTTACACGGGCGTATAAACTTATAGTGACTTACTGATAAGTGTAAATTGCATCGTGTTTTAGGGCATAGTTTGATATGTGTTTATCCATTAATCCGATCATTTAGTATGCGTTTAGGATAGAATTGTATTAGTTTGTTAGTTATTTGTGTTTTAAGTGTTTTATGGGTTAATATAAACTTTTGAGCTTAAATATTATCTTTTTGAGGTATCTTGACATGTTTGCTAGTATTTCAGGGTCAATATTGAATAACAGAGGACTTTTAGAAGACATTTCGGCTAAAACAATGGCCTAGGCCACAATCATGTCAAAAGGCTTAGATGTAGGCCAAGATCGTGGCCTGCGTCGGGTAGACGCGCAAACATTCAAGAATTTCAAGTTTTGAGGAATTTTTTAGACCTTTCGGACCTGGAAAAATCCTAAAATTACCCAAAACATGAGAGGATATTTAAAGAACAAGAAAAAAGGCAGAAAGGTAGCTTTACATTTAGCCACTCTTAGAAAACATAAAGGGAGAGAAAAATAAGAGAGAGAGAGAAGAAGAAGAGGAAGATGGAGGAAGAAGAAGTGGATCCCGATGCCGCTACTCCCAGGATCAAGTCGTATCCCGACGTCGCTGCCTTCTCGATTTGTCCAACCTAAGTTTCATTTTCTCTTCATTTCCTTTTTCATTTAAATGTATAAAGTAGAGATGGATTGTATGGAAATGGATTTCGGGTTGTTGATAATATTCTGAACTCTCCTTCAGGATTTTACTTTGAGTTAATGTTAATTTAGTTAATTTAGTGTTTATTATTTTGGGTGTTGTGATTTATTAATGTAATTGCATGTTTCGGTAACAAATTGAGAAGGCGAGCTGGATAAAAATAATTAGATCGGATTAATGAGAGTTAGGCGATCTAATTAACCACGTAATCAATCTAGTCTGTAATTTCATAGGGAGAGATCTCGTGTAAGACCTGATTGTTTATTAGATAGCTTTAGAACTAATTAGAACTGTGGGTAATTTGTGAATTGAGAGATTGCAAGTTCCATAATTTTATTAGGGTTTACAATTTAAGGTTTAATGGTTATAACTTGAGAGAGAGTAATCAACCCTATGATCGTCTAGAACTGACACCTCGTAAACACATAAATGGCTAGATTAGCATTAATGATAGGTAAAATCCCTCTCTTATAACTTGATTAACTCTCTTGAAAATTTTTCATTTTGACCTATGTGATTGCTCAGTTTAATTATGTTTTGTTGAAATATCTGCTTTAGAATTCTTGAATTAAATTATTGTATTTACTTTTTGTGTTCACTTTTGTAGTTTTTATTTATTTTTTTGAGCTTTAAACGACCTAGGATTATGCTAGTACCCTCCTTGTAGGATCGACAACTCTTATGCTATAGTCACAACCCGTGCACTTGCAATATTTGAGGGCCTATAAATTTCAAAGTTCGAATGACACGATCAAGTTTTTGGCCCCGTTGCTGGGGAGGCGTAGATTAGTTTAATTTTTGTATTCTGAGGGCTTTTTCACCTTCTTTTGTGAAAAAACAAGTTGGGCATAAAGTAAACGGCACATCAACTTGGATATCACCAGACAACAATGGGGAATCATAAGAGTTGAGTGCTAAAAAGAGATGGAAAGAACGATGGTGGAGGAAATATGTCATGGAGAGCGATGGACCCTTATGGATGTTATGAGGTCATAACTCAATCCCCATCATCAAGGGATTACACCACAAGTGATGCCAGTGAATATGTTAGAGATCAAACCATCACTGTTAAACATGTTGCGAACCAATGTGCAATTCTACGGGTTAGCCAATGAGGATTCCAATGCTCATTTAGCTAATTTCTTAAAAATTTGCGATACTTTCGATATATTGGTATATCGTAGGATGCTGTTAGGATGAGGCTCTTTCCCTTTACAGTTAGGGATCGAGCCAAGGCCTAATTAAATTCTCTCCACCCATCCAACATCACAATTTGGGAGCAGTTGGTATGAGTTTTTCTAGATAAGTATTTCCCTCTAAGCAAGACAACAAGAATAATAAAGGAAATTATCAATTTCTAGCAAAATGTCGAAGTGTCTTTGTATGAAGCGTGGGAGTAGAATTAGGAGTTACAAAGGAGTTGTCCTCATCATAACCTACCTAACAAATTCCTATTGCAAAACTTTTACACTGAAGTTAATCCACCCATAAAGAGCATCATAGACGTAGTTGTTGGAGGATCATTCATGAGGAAAATAGTTGAAGCAGCACACGATCTGTTAGAAGATATGACATACACTAATTTTCTTTGGGCATCAGAATGAAGTAGAAAGTAGTCAACTTTTTGAGACCTAGGAGGAATGATCATTGCTGCAAATTCAATGACAACATTACAAGCTGAGATTAATAACCTAACCAAGTAATTGAATAGCTTGAAAGCCACCTCTTCCTCTCCAATCACAGTAATGCAACACGGATATGAGTCATATGGACAAGAGAGCTATATCGCAACTGATTGCTTTTCAGAGTAAAACAACATGGAACAATTGAACTTTAATGGAGCACAAGTTGGTCAGGGAGATAATAATCCTTATTCTAGCACATACCAGTTAGGGTGGCATAAACACTTAAAACTTCATTGGTTTAACAATACTAAGATTCAGTTTAGAAATCAAGGGTCACATGGATATCAACAATATAAATACAATGACTATGATTCTAAACTGGACAAGCTCATAAGTATTAATAAGGCCCAGAAGAGGTTAAAAGAGCAAGCTGACTAGAGGTTTAAGTGGAACAACTTGCCAATGTGATATCTACAAAAAATGTGGGAAGTCTTTTGAGCAACATGGAAGTATATCTAAAAGAGCAAGTTAAGGCTATAACAATTAGGAGTGGGAAAGAGTTAGGAGAACTAATAGATACACCAACTAAAACTCACTATGAAAAAGACCAAGAGAAGCAGAAAAGGATGAAGAAAAGAATGAGGACCCTCCCTATGTTCCTTCTCTACCTTACCAACTGAGAATACCATTCATAAGAGTTGATGACTTCAAATCTTTAAAGGAGCATGAGGATGAAGAACAGATGATAACGGATATCAAGTTTGAAGAAGATATGAAAGTCTCTATTCGTAAAGTAAAAGAAGAAGAAGAAAAGGGAGTGACTAAGGAATAACAAGAGCAGCTCACCCTTTTACCAAACAAACTACTAGACTTAATAGAAGATTCAGGGAGTTTTGTTATTCCCTATTTTATTAATAGTTTATTAGTGAAAAGGACATTACTAAAATTAATTGGTTTGCTCAACTTTATCAATATTGTCCTTTTAATCATTTTGTAATTTGTATCTTACTCATAATTTAACATTACGTTACTCAAGATAAGGTTAAAATAGTGTTTATAAGAGGTTACTGAGAAATTAGGAAGTATAATTCATACTTATGCATAATTTAGCATACATATACACGAGAATATTGATTTTTGCACATTAATATGGTTGTACATGCATTCATTGATATTTTTTAAGTATAAGTGATTTTAATGTGTTTAAAATGTGAATTGTGGATTATTTGACTTGAAAATTGAATTGGTGTGTATTAGAATTGATTTAGTATTTTTGGTGATATTTTGAAAATTTATCAAAAAGTTGGAGTATTTTAGACTAAAGAACAATGTAGATATAAGAGACAAATGGAAGTGTGACATTTGTCTCTTATATCTACATTGGTAGCTTAAATGTGTGACAAATAAACTAGTAATTAATTGACAAAAGGACAAATTACCGTGTGACAAGTGGACCAATCTTGGAGTGACGTATGGACTTCTTAATTAGTGACCAATGGCAACATCTTGAATGGAGTAGTGGTAGTATCTTGAATGGACAAGTGTAAGACATGCATTAGGACAAATGTTGTGCTTTAATGCTGACACCTAGCATGTGATGTAGCAAGTTTCTGCAGCAGAGTTTCACTACTTTTTTCCTTCAGTTCCTTCACCAAAATTTCTCCTTCTTCTCTCTGAAAATTTTCTTGAACCCTATCCAAATTTCTACACCAAAACCAGCTTTTTAGCTTACACAAAATAGCCAAGAAAACTAGCTGAAAGTTACCTTCATCTCGCTTTCCAAAAACACCTTGTTTCCATATTAAGTTTGTGATGAATCTTGCATGCTTAGTGAATCTAGAATTTTGAACTGAGTTAGGAGCCTAAAAGATAAGTAATAATATGAGTTTTATAACTTGTTAAATGGTATGAGAATGATGTTTGAATTGGAATGAATTGCATGTAAGGTTGATGATGAAGTGTGCTGGAAAATTTTATATGGAGTGTTTTACTGAGCACTCATTTGTATTTTGGATATAACATGATCTGTGAATTTCCAAATTCAATGAATTTTGATTTAGAGTAAACTAGAGATTTAGGGCTACATTTTTCATGAAGAAATATAATTTTTAATCTATCCTTAGAAGTCTTGAAATTTGTCTTGAAGTTGAGAGTTGTGTTCTATCGAGGTATGAAAACAATCTGTAGATTTTTGTTTATAACTTTCATGATACTGAACCAAAATGCATGAAATTGATGTCATTAGACACTTAATACATTGTAGAACATTTGATTAGGAGAAGGAGTTATCTAAATACATCATTGTCTAGGTCATAAGGGTCATACAAATTTGACCCAAAATTTGTATAAGAAAGTCTGGAAACAAAATACAGAACATGTGATATAGAAAAATATGGAATAAGTACTGTTTTGGAGTTTATGAACAATTATGAATTGTTAAACTATGTATTGATGTTATTGAACAGAAAATAAAGTAAAAATGAAGGGGTCATCAACTGTACATGATATAATTTTGATAATGACATGTTTGATTAATGGATTTCGGATGAAAAAGAGGCAATGTGCTGGAATGTTATGAACTGGAGAATTTTCATTGAACATACTTTGGTATTTGATTATATATTGACCTGTAGATTTCCAAATGAGTTGATTATTAATTCAGATTAAATTAGAGACATATAGATACAACTTTCTTGAAGAAGTCGAATTTTAATTCTGTCTCTAATAATTTCAAAATTTGTCATGAAAGTGAGTCTTGGCTTAGGCTGTAGCACTCCTAGGGACAGAAATCATGTCCTATTGTTATCGAATAAAATATATTGATTTAGGCTAAATCAGAAAAGGTATTTTAATAAAATTTGTAGCTAATTATCTTAGCTTTCAATTGGTATAAAGTTTGTAATTTTTAGATAGTGGAATTGAGAGATATGAGTTGTACAACTGGACAACATGATCATGCACTACCTAAATTTCAAATGTACTTAGTCTATAGTATTTTAGGCATAACTCATACAATACTGAACCAAATTGAATGATCTTAGAGTCATTAGAAACTTAAGGCACAGGGAACAATTGTCTAGAAGAAAGTTTTACAGAAATTCACCATTTTTCTTATGATAGTAATCATGCAAAGTGGACCCGAAAGTGTTTTTAGACAAATCTGGACTGATAAATTAAGTATTGATATATAAATGACTAATGTGACTAGAATAATGATAAGGAACCAGGAATTGTCATGAACATGTGTTTTACATATTTCATATACATAGACTTGTATAACTGAATACTTATACCATTGTACAAAATTGTGATAAGTGTAAATGTGTTTTGCATGATATAGAGGAGCATTTAGAGCGCCATCATCCAGACATTGCTGGGACTTCAAGGAAATAGCTTTCTGGAGCGATTGGTTAGTAACCTAAAATGGTCTCACCTTGACTTGTTTTGTTTATTACTGAATTGAATTTGATATTGATACATGTGTACTAAATTGTGTACTAAATTTCAGACATGAAATGTCTGAGGAGTTTTGATGCTTGATTAAAACATTAGAAGTGCTACTTGTATGTGAATGAGATTGACTACATGGTTCTCAACTTGAATGTTTATGCCGGACCTAGTATGATGATTATTGTAAATAAGAACATGAATACAAATGTAATTGATCAAATGTGATATTGAAGTGTTCCTTGAATGTGAATTTGGTGAAATATATGTTACTCAACATGTTTTTTTTAAGGCCAAACTAAGGCCTGATTATATATGTATATAGGACTAAAAATGTGATTGAATGGGAATGAGAATGAAAATGGGAATGATTGAAAATATAATTGATGGAATATGAATGAGATGCATTTCATGCATCAATGCATGATCAGATAATAATCATTGTGACATGAGTAGCCACCGAAAATGAGCATAAAGCTTCGAAATGTGTTATAGAGCCAAAGGCTCGATATATACGATGAGCCCTATATCTACAACTAGTCAAGGACAATATTAATGAGCTTGGTATCCACAATAGATACAGGACAGTTTAGGCACTCAGTCACAACAACGTAACACATGAAAGTGGGCCACATGAGCATTACATATACACTTATTAAGTGTAATTGACTAATTCAATTATAACGTGACTATGTACTTAATTTTGATTGAGATATGTGCATTCTATGATTAGTGGTGCAAATTGTTAAATGGAAAATTATGAATTATGTGTTTATATAATTTGATATGTGGTATGTATTGGGTGAACCATTAAGGATGTTTACATTATTGAGTTTGCAAAACATACCAAAATTGCAATGTTGATATTTCAGGTCCGAGAGAGGACAATAAAGACAGACAGACTCTACAAGAAGACTAATTATTGTACTTTTGTCAAGAAATGGCTCAAAGGTCGGTCAATTGAGACTGAATGATTAGTTAGTAGTTTATGTGCAATTCCTCTATCAAGCAGTGTGTTATGTATAGGGATTTGACATTATATATATATTCGGATGGTTTTATAAAGCTCCAATGTAAGTTTGTTTTTTTTATAAAATGAAATTAGGAATGTAGTTAGTTTTAAAATTTGGTGTCTTTTTTGTATAATAGTTGATGCCATGATTAATTTGGATATGTGTTTACTCTAGCATGGCATTATTATATATTATATATTGGAATGTCCATAGGGTATTCTGGTATGTAATTTATGGTAGTGGGCTGTTACATTTTGGTATCAAAGCATGGTTGGCGTCCATAGGGACATATAGAAATGTTAAACATGAAATATAGTGACAAATGCAGATGATAATTGGAGTTATTGTTTATGATAGGTCATTCAAAATAGGTGATCAGGAAGGATACTCAGTTGACTTAGGATCGACAAAAGCCAGTAGAGAGTCTTCTGTGCCTCAACCTGAGGGAATGCCTCCAAAATTTCCTAAGCGAAGGAAGAGGAGGTACGACAGGCTACGAAAGTGGGAGGCTGTGGACTTCTATAGAAGTACAGACCTTGCATAGGCCGAGGGATGGTTAGAGAGGACTGAGAGAGTATTTGATCAGATAGACTATGAGGCTGATGAGAGATTTGATCATGCGGTCTCACTACTACAAAGTCCAGCATATTAATGGTGGAAGACTATTCCAGGAAATACCACTAGGCCTTCCAATTTGAATTGGGCAAACTTTCTGAGGGCCTTCAAGGAAAATTACATGCCCAAAGTCTACCTAGATAAAAAGATGAAGGAATTTATGGATCTAAAATAAGGTAGAATGTTAGTAGCAGATTATGAGACCAGATTTAATGAATTGATAGGTTATACAACTGCCTTGATTCCTAGTGAGGAAGATAAGTGCAGGAGATTTGAAGATAGGTTGAACATGGAGATTCGGACAAGGCTAGCTCTTACTAGCTTGAGCAGTTTCACTGAGCTCAGATCAGCCTCGATCTGAATAGAGCAATTGTTGAGGGACAGTTAGTCTGAGCAGAGATCAGAGTCTAGACAGAAGAGGCCTAGTGAATATCAAAGCAGTTCTAGTAGAAAATTTAATAAGTGCCAGAATAAACCATTTCGACCACTGGCTGGATGAAGATAGTCGGGGTTCAGATAGAGGGGTAGTTTTGTATAGTCTGGCAATGGAAGAGGTGCAGTGTCAGGTCAAATACCCAATTGTGAGCACTGTGAGAAGAAGCATAGTGGTGAGTGCTGGAGATTGTCTGGAGCTTGCCTTAGATGCAGCTCATTCAATCATCAAGTTAAGGATTGTCCTGCTACAATTAGAGCCTAGTCTGGTCTAAGAGGGGGATTATTGAGTGAGACTAATTTTTAGCCGAGTCGAGCTAGTGGGGTTGGACAGAGAGGACGAGGCAGAGGCAAAGTGAGTTTTGAAAATCCTTCTATCAGGATTGAGATTCGGAGCAGCAGACTCCAGTCTTAAGCCCTAGTATATGCTATGACCAGACAGCAGGCTCAGAACTCTTCAGATGTCGTTATAAGTGTATTGCTTATCTTTGATTATGAAGCATTTGCATTGTTAGATCCTAGATCCACACATTCATTTATTGCACATCATCTGGCATTTAAGTTGCATTATGATAGAGAGTAATTGAAACGTGGATTGGAGGTGAGTGCATCGATAGGTAGTACCACTGTGATTGGGGAAGTCTGCTAGAGGTGTTTGATTAGAGTTGATCAGGCTGAATTAGAAGCATATTTGATTATATTACAGTTAAGGGAGATAGATTTCATTCTAGGCATGGATTGGCTTGCTACTCATAGGGCTATCATGAACTACTACACTAAGGAGGTGATATTGGAATCACCTAATCGACCAAGAGCAGTTTTCAAAGGTATTAGTCAAGCAGTGCCAGCTAGGCTAATCTCATTTATGAGTTCCTTGAGGTTGATGCAAGGTGGATGTAAGGCTTATCTAGCCCACATTATTGATACTAAAGCTGAGCAGAATATACAGGAGATTCCTGTTGATAGGGAATTCTTGGATGTGTTTCCCGTTGAATTGTCTAGTTTACCTCCAGATCGGGAAACATAGTTCACAATTGACTTAGTTCCAGTTGCTGCTCCTTTATCTATTCCTCCATATAGGATAGCACCTATGGAACTAAAGGAGTTGAAGGCTTAACTACAGGAGTTGTTACAAAAAGGTTTTATTAAAGCAAATGTTTCACTTTGGGGAGCTCAAATTTTATTTGTAAAGAGGAAAGATGGAACCCTAAGACTGTGCATTAATTATAGGCAGCTAAATCAGGACACAGTAAAGAACAAGTACTCGTTGCCTAGAATTGATCACTTATTTGATCAATTGCAAGGAGCTCAGGTGTTTACCAAGTTAGATTTGAGATCTGGATATTATCAGTTGAAGATAGAAGAGGTTGAGGCACTATTATTAATGTCGTTTGGGTTAACTATCGCCCCAGTTGCTTTTATGGCCTTGATGAATAAGGTGTTTCAGCCCTATTTGGATAGATTTGTAATTGTGTTCATTAATGACATACTTATGTATTCAAAGAGAAGAGAAGAATATGATGAGCATTTGAGAGTGATTTTACAAATTATGAGGGAGAAATAATTGTATGCTAAATTCAGTAAATGTGAATTTTGGCTAGATCAAGTAGTATTTCTGGGTCATATAGTATCTGGACAAGGCATACAAGTGGATCCAATGAAGATAGAGGCAGTGATGAATTGGGAAGCTCCAAAGAATGTATCAAAAATTCGAAGCTTCTTAGTATTAGCTGGATATTACTGGAGATTTGTTGAGGAGTTTTCTTTGACTTCGACCCCTCTAACTAAACTTCTGAGGAAGAATGTAGCATTCAGATGGGATGATGATTGTCAAAAGAGCTTTGAGGAGTTGAAACATCAGTTGACTACTGCACCGGTGTTAGTTATACCATCGGGAACTGGTAGATATGTAGTATACAGTGATGCTTCGTATCAAGGATTGAGAAGTGTATTGATGCAGAATGGCAAGGTGATAGCCTATGCATCGAGATAACTAAGGTCTCACGAGATTAACTATCCAGTACATGATTTAGAGTTAGTTGCAGTTGTTTTTGCTCTAAAGATATGGAGACATTATCTATATAGAGAGACATTTCAGATATACACTGATCACAAGAGTTTGAGGTATCTATTAAGTCAGAAAGAACTAAACATAAGACAGAGGAGATGGGTAGAGTTGTTGAAAGATTATGACTGTATAACTAAATATCATCCGGGAAAAGCCAATGTGGTGGCTAATGCTTTGAGCAAAAAGTCAAATACCAATGTAGCTCAGATTTAGTTATCGAGGTTACCAAACTTGATTCAATTGAGAGCTTTAATGTGGAGTTAAATCTTAGGCATAATGAGGCATTAATAGCCACATTGAAACTGAGGCCAATGTTACATGAAAGAATAAGAAGGGTTTAGAGCAAGGACCCTGACATGGTGAAACTGTTGGAGAAAGTTAAGATGAATCCAGAGTTTGAATTTGAATTGAGGGAAAAAACATTATAGTTAAAATAGAGATTATGTGTGCCTAATATGGATGATTTGAGGAAGAAAATATTAGAGGAAGCTTATATGGCCATTTATGTTATGCATCCTAATACCACCAAAATGTATAACACACTAAAATAACATTTCTGATGGCTTGGAATGAAAAAGCAAGTAGCAGATTTTGTTTCTAAATGTATAACATGATAGCGGGTTAAGGCTGAGCATCAGGCTCCAATTGGGAAGCTAAATTCGTTGCCTATTCCGGAGTGAAAATGGGAACAAATCACCATGGATTTTATTATAGGTTTGCCTAAGACTCTGAGGCAAAATGATGCTATATGGGTTGTATTGGACCGATTTACTACGTCGATCCATTTCGTACCAGTGAAGGAGAATAACTCACTAGACCAGTTGGCTCGGAGGTATGTGAATGAAGTGGTTAGATTGCATGGGGTTCTAGTGTCCATTGTATCAGATAGGGATCCCATATTTACTTTGAGATTCTGGAAGAGTTTTCAGTCAGCTTTGGGTACAAAGTTGAACTTCATTACTGCATTTCATCCTCAAACAGATGGAAAGAGTGAGAGAATAATCCAGACTATTGAGGATATGCTCAAAGCATGTGTATTGGAGTTTCAAGGAGCATGGGATCAGTACATAGCATTGATTGAGTTCGTATATAATAATCATTATCACAGTAGTATCGGGATGGCATCATATGAGGCATTGTATGGTAAGAAGTGTTAATCGCCTCTGTATTGGGATGAAGAGGGTTTGAGAATGATTGAAGGTCTGAAACTGATACAAGACACTGTGGATAAGGTAAAACTGATCAAAAGTCGAATAAAAGCGACTTAGGATAGACAGAAGAGCTATGTAGATCAACTCAGAAGGGATATGGAATACAATATAGGAGTCAGAGTGTTTCTGAGAGCGAGGAGTGCTAAGGTTTGGCAAAAAGGCCAAGTTAAGCCCTATGTACATTTGTCATTATGAAATCCTTGAGAGGATAGGACCTTTGGCATACAAGTTAGCTTTGCCTAATGAGATGTCTCAGTTGCATAACGTATTTCATGTGAGCATTTTAAGAAGATACATATATGATCCAACATATGTGTTACTGACTTAAGATATTGAGGCTGCTAGTAATCTAAGCTATATTGAAGAGCCAGTACAAATAGTGGGCTATAAGAGAAAGCAGCTGATAAATAAAGTAATTCCATTGCTGAAAATCCTTTGGAGAAATCAATCGACTGAGGAAGCAACTTGGGAAATGGAGGATCATATGAGGAAACAATATCCCTACCTATTCAAACTATCAGGTAAGAATATCGAGGACGAAATGTCTTTTAGGAGCTGCGAGTTGTAACATCCTGTTACTGAGGATAAGGTTAAAATAATGTTTATAAGAGGTTACCAAGAAATCAAGAAGTATAATTCATACTTATGCATAATGTGGCATACACAAACATGAGAATATTGATTTTTGCACATTAATATGATTGTACATGCATTCATTGACATTTTCCAGATATAAGTGATTTTAATGTGATTAAACTGTGAATTGTGGATTATTTGACTTGAAAATTGAATTGGTGTGTCTTAGAATCAATTTAGTATTTTTGGTGATATTTTGGAAATTTATTAAAATTTTGGAGTATTTTAGACTATGGACAAATGTAGATATAAGAGACAAATGGAAGTGTGACATTTGGTAGCTTAAATGTGTGACAAATGGACTAGTAATTAGTTGACAAAAGGACAAATTATTGTGTGACAAGTAGACCAATCTTGGAGTGACATTTGGACTTCTTAATTAGTGACTAATGGCAGCATCTTGAATGGAGTAGTGGTAATGTAACATCCCCTCACCTATGGGAAGGGTAATTTAGTAATTTGGAACAGGTTAGGAGTGCTTAAAAGTCTTTTGATATGTTCAAGCATTCATTTATGCACATGAATAGCGAATAATGAACTTTTACACATGTAGATGATTGTACATACATTAATGACATTTCCCGGTTTAATTGTGAATAACTGTGATTTATGGAAAATGTATTTTGTGTGAATGAGAATTTGTAATGGAGAGGGTCATAGGAGTTTTCTAATTTTTAGAGAATTATAGGAATTTTCCGGAGTCATTTCCGGACCTGGAAAATTGTCAAGTGACAGAATAGGGGTCTACCGGTAGTGAAATTGACTGTCCAATGGCACTGAAAACTTAGACATAT
>JANQBM010287987.1:0-20924 GCA_025594535.1 Erythroxylum domingense
ATCATATTCACTTCTACTTAAAGCACAACTCAAAAAGAACTTGGCCTTTAAATTTAGTTGAAATCTAGCTTTGTGATCAGCCGACCATCTGTTACGAGGAATGATATTTCCTTCATCATCTATTGGTATATATGGTCCATTCTCGATGATATCCCAAAGATCAATATGTGTAAATTCTGTAAAGAGCCGCATCCTGTCCTTCCAATAATGATAATCTTCACTATTGAATACAGGAGGTCTTGTGACAGAGGCACCTTCAGCTATAAAAACATATGATTCAGCCATGGATCTTTGTGCTCACTTTGTAAAGTTGGTTTATGGAAACCGAGCTCTGATACCAATTAATGTAAATCACACATTAATATAGAATTCACGTACAATATACGAGATACACAAAAGGGGGGTTGAATTGTGTATTCTTTTCGTGAATACAAAAAATTTAACATATCTTGTTAAGAACTTTTCAACTGTTAAAAGAATATCATAAAATTTATACAAAAATAGTTACGTAGTTAAATCGTAAATAACTTCTATATACTTATCTAAAAACAAAATAGAATAAAGTGAAAGGTTAGAAGATAAACGCTGCGATTTTTACACTGGTTTACCCCAAACTATGGGCTACATCCAGTCCTCAGAGTTCATCTGAGACTTCACTATACTTCGACAATTTTACAACTATTCTTTCTTCCCTTCCAGAGCCTCTTCAGGTCTCTTACACAAAGTATTCTTTCTACTATCTTAGCCTCTCCAAGATGTTAGCCTTTTCTTTCTCTCACTAGAAATATATTGTGAGCATTTTGTTACAGTAGGGTTTGCTCTCTAGTATCGCACTTTTGAATATAGAATTTTTCTTTGTAAGTAAACACTTGAAAGCTCAAAAGATTAAAAGGTTGTTTTCTTCAAAGTTGATCAATCTTCGATTACAAAAAGTATATATAGCCTAAGTCTCAAATTGCTTCTTGATTCTTGATAATTGCTTCTTGAATCTTCTAAAACCCATTATTCAGTTGAGTTCTATAACTAACTCTAACTAACTAACTATCCGACGTACTAGCGTATCTTCATCTTTGTATCGTCTGTGTTTTCCTCTTCTTTTGTGTTTTTACTTCTTCTGTGTTTTCTACTTCTTCTGTGTTTTCCACTTCTTCTGTGTTTTGCGCTTCTTCTGTGTTTTCACTTCTTCTGTGTTTTCTGCTTCTTTTGTGTTTTTCGCTTCTTCTGTGTTTTCTACTTCTTCTGTGTTTTCCGCTTTTTTTGTGTTTTGCGCTTCTTCTGTGACTTTTTCTGTGTTTTTCGCTTCTTCTGTGTTTTCTTCTTCTTCTGTGTTTTCCTTTTTTTCTATGTTTTACATTTCTTTTGTGTTTTTCGCTTCTTTTGTGTTTTTCATTTCTTCTGTGTTTCCACTTCTTCGGTGTTTTCCACTTCTTTTGTGTTTTGCACTTCTTCTGTGTTTTTCACTTCTTCTGTGTTTTCTGCTTCTTTTGTGTTTTGTGCTTCTTCTGTGTTTTCACTTCTTCTGTGTTTTCCGCTTCTTCTATGTTTTCTTCTTTCCACTTCTTCTGTGTTTTGCACTTCTTCTATGTTTTTCACATCTTCTGTGTTTTGTGCTTCTTCTGTATTTTTACTTTTTCTGTGTTTTCTGCTTCTTCTGTGTTTTCCACTTCTTCTGTATTTTCCACTTCTTCTGTGTTTGCCACTTCTTCTGTGTTTTTCTGCACACTTAACACACTTATCAAAATAGTTCATTTATTTCTAATATTATTATTATTTAATTGTCACCAAAATTAATAATCTTGAAGTCCTCTTGGCTTAACACATAATGTACTCACTACCTCCACTTTCCAACCATGCAGGTTAATTTGTTGAGCTTGAAGCTCTGGTTGGTTTATGCAGTCTTCGGAGCATTATTGCACATGGGTAAACTCTGTTTTGTACTTTTGTTGTATAATGACTCATGATTATGTTGATATTGTTTATAAATTTGTAAATTAACTCTTGACTATCTTGTAGTTTGTAAATGACCTTATGTATGAACCTTTTGTATTATTGTTGCGATTGCTCTTGAGTGGACTTAAAATTCCAAAAGTTGCGGTAGAGTTTTAATGTGAATATAGAAATGCATTTAAAACTGACTTACAGGTATTTTAATTAAGTTTTGGGATTTTCAAAATACAGTCATTGTGTTGTCCAAATATTTTTAAAGATATTTGATAGGTGTGCATTAGGATATGTTTTTATAGGTAATTAGCATATGTTTTCTAGCATAATTGTTCTTTATTGTTCTAGTTTAGGATTCATTTTGTATGGTTTCACTAAGTTTGATCTCCATTGTGTTCTTATGTGTTGGATGCTAATTGAGGGTAAGAATTGCTTATTTTTGTGTAGGAAAGGACAGGAAGCAAGTTGTAGGATGAAAAAGAGAGCATAGAAGAGAATACAAGAGGATCACATTTAGGACCAATTTCCACGTTCTTGGGAATTAGGCAAATTCTCACAGACGTGGGAAATCAAGACAGAATGTTTCTACCTGTAATTCGCACGCAACGTGGGAATTATAATCTGAGGCAATCTGTGAGGCTTTATTAAACCTAGGATTTTTGGACTATAAAAAGAACATGAAGCCTCCATCTCGAGGGGAGATGACACCCACCCGTAGAGAGATCATCCTTAGGTGAAGAACACTTGTTTGAAGCATCAAGGAAGGATTGAAAACAAGGATCATCATCAAGATTGGGCAAAATAACACATCAATATCAAAATTCCATATTTTGGTAAAGAAGAGAAGGAGTTTTCTTATTCACTTTTTATCATTTTAACCTGTTCCTTTCTTTATAAAGATGGATTATTTGAATGTTGATAGTGTCATGGAGACTATGTTAGGCTAATTTCATATTAGGGATTGCTTTTTCATTATTTTGTCAAAACTCATGTTTTATTAAGTTGGATGAAGTGTCTTTGATAATAGTTGTTCTTAATTGTCATCTTGCAACAGATTGAGAGAGAGTGAGTGAGATGAAAATCATGTAGGATTGTATAATGAGAGTTGGCAACCTATAAACTAGCAATTATTATGTCAATTGAATAATTAGAAGAGAGATCTCAATTAGTCAATTGAACATCCATAGGATAGTGTAATAACTAGTTGAACTGGTAGAATCATTGGGTAGGTTGAGAGATCATTCAATCGATTCCCATCAATTCAATTAAGGACAAATAGTTTCACCTTAAGAGAGGGTAAATAGTACGTTCAGAAATCTAAGATGAGACACAATTCAATCAATAAAACATGAGGGAGACAGAATAAGGAAAAAGTAATCTCTAGCGTTTAGATCCTTGAGTTCAGATTTTTTGCAACTGCAGTATTGTGCATTGTTTACATTAGTCTTTTAACTTTAATTTAATTTTCTAGATTGATTTCATTAAACAATTTTATTTCTTAAACAAAGTCTTTTCTAAATTAAGTTGTGTCTGGGCATCAATCCATGCTGGATCGATATCTGCTCTTTCTAACTATAAGTCACGACCGATTCATTTGCTATTTTTGAACGTAAAATAGGGAGATAGGTTTTACAATCCATCAACAATTTTTTGGCGCCGTTGCTGGGGATTGATTGTTTAGCATCTTTTTCAATTTAGAATACTTTAATTTAAGAGTTTTTGATATTTTTCCTTGTGTATTTGCAGGTGCATAAACACAAGAAGTACATGAAGATCAATAGAAATTAGTAAAGAAGAAGTTTGGGGCGTAAAGGAGAGACACATCAAGACATCTTAGAATGAGGAATGAGAAATCTAAAGAGCTAGATATCGAGAAAGAAATAGAAAGAACAATGACAAAAGATAATTATTATAGGGAGAAAAGAACTTTTGCAAATTACAATGAAGTGCAGTATGGTTGGGGAAGTATCGATTCTTATTGGAACATATATACTACAGGATGGAAAAACCACCCAGATTTTTATTGGTCCAATAATATAAGTACTCACATGGGACATCAAGACCTATTTGAATTTCAACAAGACCGAATTAGAGCGATGGATAGGAAGTTGGACAAGTTTATAGAGATTTTTGGTTCCAAACTAGCAGCTCAGGAAGAGAAATAGAAGAGAATGTTTTCCAGCTAGGAGGAAAGTCAGCAGAGATTGGAAAAGAAATTCGACCCAATTCTTGAAAACCATGCTGCTTCTATTCACAACTTGGAGATTCAAGTAAGACAACTTTCCCATGAATTTTGTAAGAGAAGTGTGGAAGAATCTCTGAGAAATATATAATTACATCAACTAGAGCAATATGAGGCTATCACACTTAAGAATGAGGAAGAGCTACTGGAACACCAGGCTGAACCCTACTTTATTGAAGAACAAAAGATAAAAAAAGAGATTGTAGAAAAGAATGCCAACCTTCCCTATTATTTACTAGTTCTTGATATACCAAAGGTGAACATAAAAAAAGCTTGGGTAGATGTTCATAAAAAGAATTATATCTTTTGGATTTATGATGATCAAGAGACATTTAACATGAATGATGTATTTAAGAATCCAAAGGATAGCAACTCATTCAAGACAATTGATGTGTTCAAATCTTCTAACGAACAAACAGACAAAGAACAGATGACAATATACATCAAGTTTGAAGAAGTTATGAAAGTCTCTGTTCGTGAAGAGGAAGAAGCAAAGGAGACGAAGATGATTAAGGAAGAAAGAGACCAACTCACTTTTGTACAAAACAAACTGTTTGAATCGATGGAAGATTCAGGGAGTTCTGTTATTCCCTATTTTATTGACAGTTTGTTAATGAAAAGGACATTGATGAAATTAATTGGTTTGTTTAACTTTATCAATATTGTCCTTCTGTTCATTTTATAATTTGTAGCTTACTTACAGGCTACAAAACTGATGTTGAATGAAAAAGGTGGAAGCAAGCTGCTTATAATTGATCCTGGATGAGTTTCCAATGAAAGAAGGGTATCGAGCTACTGACGTTAAAAGAAGTGTTGCATGGGAGGCAACCCACGGAATTATATTTCCTATTGATTGTTTTGTTTACCTATTTGTTTGTTTGCTTTCTTTATTTATGATCTTTTTTAATTGAGTTTGATTGATGTTCATGTTGATTTTGTTTGAATTTCAATTTATTTTTCTTTTCAAATTTCTTGTTAATGATATTACCTTAATATGATTGTAGGTTTAGGATCGTGGAGGATGAAAATAAGCTTGGAAGAAGGTTTGAAAATGTGAGGATCACCAATTCCCACATTTGTGGGAACTGTGATGATTCCCATGAACAGGGGAATCCTCTCCAGAGAGCTTCTGGCGAGGAATCCCACGCTCGTGGGAATTGAAGGGATTCGTACGAGCATGGGAATCCCATTTAAGAGGGGTTTAAAATTCCCCCTTTTCTTCCCTCATTCATCTTTAAAAAATTTCACTCCGTCTCTCTAGAATACGATTCTCTCTCCTCCCACTCTCTAAAACTCCTCATTTTTTATTTAAATTCTTGGTATTTTCTTCAATTCTTTCATTATTCTTCATTCTTTTCATTTTCATACATTAATCTTTACAAATAACAAGGGTTTTTGGTAAGTTTTGTTTGTTCTC
Source organism: Erythroxylum domingense (assembly GCA_025594535.1). Taxonomy (NCBI): domain Eukaryota; kingdom Viridiplantae; phylum Streptophyta; class Magnoliopsida; order Malpighiales; family Erythroxylaceae; genus Erythroxylum; species Erythroxylum domingense. The sequence goes on from JANQBM010287987.1 coordinate 5,601, forward strand.
TCTCTCTAAAGCACTAATTTCACTTTCTCTCTCTTATTCTTGTAGGTTTTTCTATAACAATGGCATTGAAGAAGATGATGGCTCGAAAACTGGGTGATGAAGTGTGCCGTCAGGTTTTTGATGAAGGCAAAAGCGATTTGGTGGAAATTTACTGATCTCCCTTCCCAGTTTACTCAAAAGACGAAGGTACACGCTTCTGTGATATTAAGGATAGGGGAATAATCACTCTGAGGTATTTTGATTTTGCATTATTAGAAGACATAAAAGTGAAGACAAAGATTGAGCGTCTAGCTGACAACATAAGGTGGAATAGGTTCATTTGATGTGACACGTATATTCACCCTATGATGACAACTAAATTTTTCATTACTATCCATTATACCCCAAAAATGGACGTGTTTTGATTTAGATTATTCAGTGTTGTGTATAAATTGGATTATAATGTCATGCATCATCTTTTCGATTTCCAAAATACAAAATTTTTAGATGATCATCCTGAATTTAATGTGGATTCCTATTGGAAAATTTTAACAGGGGAAGACAGTTTTGATTCACACAATGCGTTGAATGCTTTAATACATAGTGTCCAACATTTGTTGTTGCATAAATTCATGTGTTTAATTGTGTTTAATAAAATCAAAATTAGAAAATGTTTGGTTAAAGAACTTTTCTTCTTATGGTGCATAGATCATAAGGTTATAATCAACACACCCTTTAGAATTTTTAGATCAATTGTCGTTGTTGTCAATAAGCAAAGTTCATATTTTAGAATAGGGCATATTGTTACTGCTTTAGCTCATTTTTATAACCATAATTTGGAAGAGGTGCGTACAACGCCACACGATATGTTTGACATATCATTTTTTAGGCGTGTTAAGATTGTGGAGGTTCATTCTATAGAACTCTGTAATCCTCAGACATATACTATAGTGGAAAACCGGAGAAGCATCAATATAGCTACGTCCCGACCTTCCACATCTCGAGCAGCTCAGGATCCAGAGGATGAAGTAGAAGCAGCATAACCTAGCTCCCAACAAGGGCTGACCAACTCCTACAAACCCTTGAACAAATAGCCTCCAACTAATAACATATGACATCTCAACTAAATGAGCTTAGCACACAAATGCAGACAGTATATAAGGATCAGTATAGTTTAAAGAAGAGGTTCCTTAACCTTTGTCAGAGGAACAATTTTGAAGCTCCTACACCATCACTGTCACCACCATCATCGAAATAAGCTTTTCTTATCCCTTAATTTTTTAAATTTTGTTATTTCTTGTGTGAGAGTGCATTTCTTTTCATATGTATTTGGTTTCATATTATTTGTTTGTTTGTTATGTCTTTTGTTTAGTTCTAATTTTTTTATATGTTAATTTAACTTCAGTATCTTCTGCTTGGGTCATATCATTCATTTTTTAAAATTTCTTTTGTTTGTTTTGTTTTCATTTTTTTGTATGGTTTGATATCATTTCCCTTTATTTGGTTGTTGACTAGTCACATTGAGGACAATGTGATCTTTAAGTGTAAGGAGGTGACATCGACTTTCTCAATTGCATTTTTTTAATTGTGTTGAATATGATGCATGTTTAGGCATATTGTATGTGCTTTGTGTTAACAATGGAACCACTTTTGAGTGACTCTGATAAATATTGCCATGAAATTATATCATGTAGTTAGAATTAGATTGAATGCATGCTTAAACTCAAATTAGGCCCTTTAAGTAGAAAGTGAACCATAAATAGTGATGAAACATAGTTGGTTGCATAAGCTTAGTCATAAATTTTCATATGAACAATGAGGTAGTGTAGAGATGCATGATGAGTTTTCAATTGAGCCAAAGTGAGGATTGAGCCATATGACTTCATTTATAGTCATTTCATTTCTTTATCAACTGTTGCTTCCTTAGGTTACTACCTTCAGAACTTGCTTTGAATTGGTTTGAGTTTACTGGATACATGCTTAATAGAGATGATCTAAGCCCTTTTTGTGTTAACTCTTGGCTTAAACGACTTATACCGTTATTATTCCTTGCTACCCCATTGAGCCTTAACCTTTTGTTTCTTTAAAAAAACACCCAAAATTTAAGAAAAAACCTTAAACCTCATTAACCAATCCTTTCACAAGCTTAGTAAAGTATTAAGTACAATATTAGTTGAGATTGTGTGAAATTTGTACCAAGATAAGTTGAGTACATACCTGCCTATGGACTACATTGTATATAGTGCTAGTGTTGACTCATATTTCTTCCATGTATGAAAAGAAAGAAAGAAAAAAAATGAATGAGAAGAAAAGAATAGTGGTGTATTTCTCAGAGTTATGTTCTATTATCCCGTTTTATATGCTTCCTACTATACTTATGCTTGTGCTTTACCTTTTTCCCTCTCTTTTGACCTACCTTAACCCTTACCACATTACAACCTTAAACAATTCCTTTTGATCTATTTATTCATGCAATCATTGTAGAGGAGAATTGGTGTATTAGCAAGCCTATGGCAGTGTAGTTTCATATAGGAAGTTTGAGTCAAACACTAACCCTTAAACATTTGATAAAAATAAGTAAAAACCCTAAGAAAAATTCATTTATGCATCTAGACTTACCTTTGAGTGATTGTGCGAATTGTGAGTTTACTTGTGTACACCAATGAAAAAAGTAGTCATGATATATGCATTGACTTGATATTTGAGTTGGTTTAAATTTAAGGGATTGTGTGTTTTGATCTTTGCTAAAATGAAGTGATTGAATTGATTGGTTGTATTTACTTTGCTTGAGGACAAGCAAAGATTCAAATGTGGGGATGTTAATACGTGTGCATTAAGATATGTTTTTATAGGTAATTGGCATGTGTTTTCTAACATAATTGTTCTTTATTATTCTAGTTTAGGATTGATTTTGTATGTTTTCATTAAGTTTGATCTCTATTGTTTTATTGTGTATTGGATGCTAATTGAGGGTAAGAATTGCTTATTTTTTTGTAGGAAAGGAGAGGAAGCAAGTTAGAGGAAGAACAAGAGAGCATATAAGAGAAGACAAGAGGATCACATATGGGACCAATTCCCAGGTTCGTAGGAATTAGGCAAATTCCCACGGATGTGAGAAATCAAGATAGAATGTTTTTACTTGTAATTCCCACACTCGTGGGAATCATGCAGATTCCCACAGACGTGGGAATTGTAATCTGAGGCAATATACGAGGCTTCATTAAACCTAGGATTTTTGGACTATAAAAGGAACATTAAGCCTCCATCTCGAGGGGAGATGACACCCACTTATAGAGAGACCATCCTTGGGTGAAGAACACTTGTTTAGAGCATCGAGGAAGGATTGAAAATAAGGATCATGATCAAGATTGGGCAAAATAGCATATTAACACCAAAATTCCATATTTTGGCAAAGAAGAGAAGAAGTTTTCTTATTCACTTTCTATCATTTTAGTGTCTTCCTTTCTTTGTAAAGATAGATTATTTGAATGTTGATAGTGTTATGGAAACTATGTTAGGCTAATTTCATATTAGGGATTGCATTTTCATTATTTTTTCAAAACTATGTTTTATTAAATTGAATGAAGTGTCTTTGATAATAGTTGTTCTTAATTGTCATCTTGTAACAAATCGAGAGAGTGAGTGAGGTGAAAATCGTGTAAGATTGTACAATGAGAGTTGGCGACCTATAGACTAGAAATTATTATGTCAATTGAATAATTAGAAGAGAGATCTCAATTAGTCAATTGATCATCCATAGGATAGTGTAATAACTAGTTGAATCGGTAGAGTCATTGGGCAGGTTGAGAGATCGTTTAATCAATTCCTGTCAATTCAATTAGGGATAAATAGTTACACCTTGAGAGAGGGTAATCAGTACATTCAGAAAATCTAGGATGAGACATAATTCAATCAATAAAATATGAGGGAGACATAATAAGGAAAAAGTAATCTCTAGCATTTAGATCCTTGAGTTCAGATTTTTTGTAATTACGGTATTGTCCATTGTTTACATTAGTCTTTTAACTTTAATTTAATTTTCTAGATTAATTGCATTAAACGATTTTATTTCTTAAACAAAGTCTTTTCTAAATTAAGTGGTGTCTGGGCATCAATCCCTATGGGATTGATATCCGCTCATTCTAACTACAAGTCACAACCCGTTCACTTGTGGTTTTTGATCGTAAAACAAGTAGATAGGTTTTACAATCCATGAATAATATTTAGTTAGCCTTGTATGGTCGGTTTAAAGGTACCGTGAGTATTCTTAGCCTAGGTATACGATGGTTGTCATGTGCCCGATGTGGTTCTGGGTCATGACAATTAAATTTGTATCAGAGAAATTTTTTTTAGTTTTCAAAAATGTTATTACCATTTTTAAAAGGTTCATGAGCCTTAAGAGTCAATATCTAGGTGTCAACAATCTTTGATCGAGAAGTTGAGTCTCGGATTGTTAAGTCGATGGCCTTAACAGTTGGATGATTTTGACCTCAGTTAGGGTACTTGTCGACATTCCTTGGGGTGTAAGGGACATCGAATAATCTAAGCTTAGTCCAATCTTTTTTATTAAATAATGTCTTTTGTTTTCTTTGATTTTATAGTGATAGCATAGTTGGACGAGGAATGGGAAGTCATCACAAGGCTTGACCTTTACGACTCGAACTAGAGGAATACAACATTGAAGCAGTCGCAGAACCTACGATTGCTAGCTCTTTGGCTTATAAGCAGCATCACACTAAAGCACCGACAAAGGTAGCATAACCGAGTTTGATACCGGTGTTGAGGGAGGCTCTGCAGTAGGTGATGACATGGTGGGCACATTACACTACGCATCAGCCGCCTGTGGCCGGAGTGCCATAGATGCTATTATAGGTACTACCACCTTAGCAGCCAGTAGTAGTACCTAGTCCTGCATTAAAGCAACATCTGATGCTTGAAATCTCGAGGTATATTAGGAAAGCAAGAAACCTGGGGGGTAATACCTTTGATGGTCACTGTGATGTTACAGAGGCCAAAACATGGATGAGGCGAACCATAAAGACATTCCATGATTGTCTGACGAGATAAAGCTGAAGGTAGTTGTCTTATTGTTGGAGAGTGATGCTAGAGTTTGATGGGAAAATGTTCGAAGATGCTACCGTAATCAGATTTCCTAGATGGATTTTATTAATGAATTCAACGAATAATATTATACTAGATTTGATAAAGATCAAAAGAAGGCTGCATTCTTTGCATTGACACAGGGGAATAACTCGATGCACGAGTTTGAGACAGAGTTGAGAGAGCTTGCCACCTATATCCCAGAATACGTGGTAGATGAATAAAATCTATGTGTTTGATTTGAGACTGGATTGCATTTGACAATCTAAGAAAGGATGACATTTACCCCCACCACCACGTTCAAGGAGATGGTACAATCAGCTAAGAGAGTTAAGAGGTTGGTGAAAGAACGTTAGAGACAGTAGGAGGAAATAAAAGGAAAAGAACCAGAAAAGGAAGGAAGGAGGTTCCTCTAGCCAACATCCCAAGAGGAGCCATGGTAGTTCAACTCCAAATAGTACTAGAAGCGCTGCATCATTAGCTGTCAATTTACGGTCACCACTACCAGGAAGTCAAAGCATTGCCCCTATTACTAGCTCTATTTCTTAAGTTCAACCATCTTAGTTTGAACAGTGTAGAAACTACAGAAAGGTACATTTAGGAAAGTGTATAGAGCCGAGAAAGTGTTTTCATTCTAGAGAGATAGGGCACTTGAGGAGAGATTATCCAGAGCTAGCTTGGGCTTCAGCTCGAGAGGGAGATGGCTCAGTGCAACTAGTGAGACACTGAGGGGAGACTGCCAGGGCCTGTGTTCAATCTTCTGGACCTACATAAAGGACCAGTGTGGGCAACAGTATACCTCTAGTATGTCAGCAGCATTTTGCTTTGCAAGATTAAGCATGAGTTTATGCAATGACGAAGGAGGATGTTTTAGCCAATCCGGACACAATTACATGTATTTTCACGATGAACATTTTTAAGTTATTGTATTGTTATATTACGATGCATGTTTTGTGTAGTACTAGTAAACTCGTAAATAGTATGAGCAACTAACACGTAGTGTTACAAGGTGTTATATGTGTTCTCGATAGAGACGCTAAAGTTTTGATCGATATGTGAATACAAAGGGCCTTTGTTAGTATGACCTTCACTGAGAACATTATTCATCCCCTAAAGCCGTTAGATCCCCCTCTCATTATAGTCACTCCTTTTGGAGAGCGTATGGCTTGTGATGAAGCATATACAACTTGTGAGATAAAGGTCAGTGATGTTGTGTTAGAGGCAAATTTTATTCCCCTCGATCTTCAGGATTTCGCGGTGATATTAGGGATTGACTAGTTAGAGAGGCATCGCGCCAGGGTTGATTGTTATAAGAAAGAGGTGGAGTTTGACATGTAGGGTGGAGTCTCGATTAAATTTACTGGTGATTAACGGATGTTCCTGAGTTGTTTGATATCGATGGTCAAGGCTAAGAGGTTGATTTGTGGGGAATGCTAGGCATACCTCGCACATGTGATTGACACTTCGGAAAAGAGGGTCAAACATGGATATGTTTCTATTATATACGAGTTCCCTGATGTCTTCCTAGAGAAGTTACCTAGATTGCCACCTGATCGGAAATTTGATTTTTCTGTTGACTTGGTTCCAGGGATAACAACGATACCTATACCGCCATATCGCATGACACCAACAAAATTGAAAGAGCTGAAAGCAATATGCATAAGACTGCTCTCTAGATAAGGTATAGACACTATGAATTTTTGGTGAAGCCGTTTGGATTGACAAATGCACCTGCAACATTTATGGATCTCATAAATAGGGTGTTCCATCCTTATTTAGATCAGTTTGTCATATTCTTCATTGATGACCTTTTGATTTATTCTAAGGACAGGGAGGAACATGCTACATCTCCAGATTGTGCTGCAAATACTTCGCGAAAAACAGTTATACGTGAAGTTTTCGAAGTGTGAATTTTAGCTAAAAGAGATAGGATTCCTTAGGCATGTAGTATTAAGGGAAGCTATTTTTGTGGACTCAAAAAAAGTGGAATCTATACTTGAGTGGGGATAGCCCAAGAATGTGACAGAAGTTCGCAGCTTTATGTAGTTAGTTAGTTATTATCAGAGATTTGTTTAGGGTTTCTTAATACTTGCAGCCCCTTTGTCGAGGCTTACCCGGAAGGGGGTAAAATTTTAGTGGGATGACATATATGAGGCGAGTTTTTAGGAACTGAAGATATAATTGACTTCTGCACTAGTACTTGCTCTATCTACCCAGGGGGTTGGGTATGAGGTATACAGTGATGCTAGTCATCAAGGACTTGGCTGTGTACTTATACAGGCTGGGTAAGTGATCGCATATGCTTTTAGATAGCTAAAGAACACGAGCTAAATTATCCTACTCATGATTTAGAGCTTGTAGTGGTGGTGTTTGCTCTTAAGATTTGGAGACACTATCTTTATAGGGAGACTTGTCGTATATACATTGACCACAAGAGTCTAAAGTACCTAATGACAAAGAAGGAGTTAAAAATCAAACAAAGGAGATAGTTGGAGTTAATTAAGGATTATGACTTAATGATTGAATATCACCTGGGAAAAGCAAATATAGTAGCTGATGCACTGATTCGTAAGTCCTGTTAGGTAGTAACTGTCAGGCAAAATCCTTATATGACTCATTTGATGAACATACGGAGCCTTAGGGTTAGACTCTCAATGGTTAAGGATGACGAAACATTGTTAGCACAGTTTGAAGTTCAGCCAACACTATTTGATGAGATCAGGAGATCACAAGACAATGATCCCGAGTTAATGGTCATTCGAGAGAAATTAACATCCAAAAAGGATGAGCGACTTTGACTAAGAGAAGACAGGTTGTTAGTCTTTAGAGACAGGGTCTGTGTGCTAGATGACCAAGGTTTCACGTGAGCTATCTTGGAAGAGACTCACAATTCATCTTATATTATGCATCCTGGTAGCACCGAGATGTATTGAACTCTTAGAGAGAGTTATTGGCGGCCAAGGATAACGAGAGAGATAGTGGAATTTGTGGCCAGATGCCTTCCTTATCAATAGATAAAGGCAAAGCATCAGAAGCCAGCAGATATGTTACAGTCTTTGCCTATTCCCAAATGGAAGTGGGAGCACATGACAATGAATTTTGTAGTTGGACTACCTCATACATCGAAGGGTCACGATGCTATTTGGGTTATAGTGGATAGATTGATGAAATCTGCTCATTTTCTACCTATCCACATAACTTATTCATTGGAGAGGTTGGCAAACTGGTACATCGATGTGATTGTGAAGCTACACAGGGTGCCAATTTCTATAATATCGTATAAGGATCTGAGCTTCAACTCCCAATTTTGGCCAAAATTTCAAAAATTTTTGGGGATTAAACTAAAGTTTAGTACTGCCTTTCACCCCCAGAATAATGATCAGTCAAAGAGGACCATTTAGATATTGAGGGCATACTAAAAGTATGTGTGATGGAGTTTTAAGGAAGCTGGAACCGACACTTGCCTTTAATAAAGTTTACTTATAACAATAATTATCAGACAAGTTTCAGTATGTCACCATATGAAGCACTTTATGAGAGAAACTGCAAGACACTTTTATATTGGGATAAGGTTAGTACAACCAAAGTTGAAGGAGCCGAATTGATAGAAATTACCACTCAAAAAGTAAAAGTCATCTTGGAGAAAATGAAAGCTACCCAAGATTGTCAAAAGTTATGCAGATAAGTGGCAAAGACCATTAGAATTTGCAGTTGATGATATGGTTCTCCTTCAAAAATCACCATGGAAGGTATTATCCGATTTCAGAGCCAAGGGAAGCTGAACCCTTGATATATTAGACCTTTCTGTATCCAAGAGCACATCACTACTATAGCATATTGGTTAGAATTGTCATTGGATTTAGATAGGATCCATAATGTGTTCCATGGGTCGATGCTTAAGAAGTATATACCAGACCCATCTCATCTTTTGGAGACACCTCTAGTGGAGCTAAGAGAGGACCTGAGTTTTGAGGTGAAACTAGTCCAAATTTTGGATCGGTAGATAAAGAGGTTACGCAACAAGGAAGTTCCCACGGTCAAAATTCTTTGGAAGATAGATAGGGTCAAGGAGATGACATGGGAGCCTGAGGATGCTATGAGACATCAATACCCCCATTTATATGTATCCTTAACTTGGGAATTTTAAAGACAAAACTCTTTTGAGGGAGGAGGACTCATAACATCGGACTCTTTCAACCCTTTTTTTATTGGTTTGTACTTGGAGCTACTACTGTATATTAACATATATATGGTTGTATATAAGTTCAAAATTGTATTTGAATCCTTTATGTATATATGTTACTGATATATAATGTTATATGCCCTTACATGAACTTAGGTATGTAAAATCTTAGAGATTTATGACATATAAGCTTCTAATTGTGTAAAATCAAGTGCATTGGATGGATATGGCCATGGTGGCTGAGATAAATGTGTTTTAATGCCTTATATGTGATTAGACATGATTATAGACTTATTAGACACTTAGAAAGCTTAATTGAAAAAGTTGATGTACATAAAGGATTTAAAAGTAATTTTTCAATTCTTGGCAGACCAATATGTAATTTTATAAAGTTAAGTGGCTTAATTACAATTTTCAAAAGTCTGAGGACCAAAATGAAAATAAAATTTTTAGTCATTCTCAAATTTTGGGCTTAATTGCAAATTTAGGAAAATTTTGAAAGGTATAATCATAATTTCATATAAGTAAAGGGCAAAAAGGTAAATTCACCATGCTTGACCGAACAAGAGTCAATATTATTGACCCTTTTTCCTTGTGTGGTCGCGCACTCCACCATTTAGCATCAAAATACTTTGTTTTAATTACAAGAAAGGAGAAGTAAGGAGAAGAAGAACACTTTTGCCATCACCTAATTTCCACCGTTTTTTTATTCTCCAACCCAAACTAAGGTGTTCTAAGTTAATTTGGGATCAAGGAACTCAAATCTATCATTACATTTGAGAAATTCTCAAAGGATTTTAAGATATCACTAAAGGAAAGTTTAGGTAAATTTTGTCTCATCTCTCTCTACATCATGATTTTGAGTTTGGTGTTAAGATATGTTGTTCTCCATGCTTGAGTATGTATTAAATATGGTTTAGATGAATGAAATGCGTCATGGAGAAGTCTCCTTAAGCCAAAACTTAGATACCCTCTCTTTGGTGAAAGTTTGTAAAATTTTAATATCTTTTGAAGTTGATGGTTTAAATAAAGGGAATTGTAATTAATAGAGTGGTGAAATGTGCTATTGTTTAGAAGTGCTTATTATATAACAAGAAAGGAGCATGAATGACTATGATAAAGTCTTGAAAATATGATTTGAAAGTCCTACACATTAGGTGTTTGATAAAATGCCTAAGTGAACTTGGCTTAGGATTTAAGGATTGTAACGGTGTGCATTGGAAAGAGGTTTCCATGTTTACTTAAAGTAAACTTAAATATTTGCATAGATTGATGAGTAGTAACCTAATGTTCTTAAATAAAAATATGTTTAATTATGCTTTGATATAGCTTAAAAATAGTGATATTGTGTTTTATACACTTATGTGATGGTGTATAAATATGAGGTACATGTTTGAGTATTAAATGCATTACATATTATATGTATAAAGGCTTGGGAGCTATAGATCAAGGAGCTTGTACCGAGGATTGTTGAAGTCAAGGGAGTGTACACCTTCTTTTAAGGTAAGCTGGGGAAAACATTGCTCTCAAATGGGACTAGGACAACCCAAGACATGCATAATAACTTGTATGTGAATTTTGAACCTAAATAATGAATAGTATAATTGAATCTCAAATAGATGCTAGTATACTTATATATTTAATAAACGACATTCTTTTGAATAACTTTGCACTTGGAGTGCAAAAGATGACTTTTATTGCATGAAATCATGGTTTGGAACTTACATATCTATAATCGAGTCATATATGCTGCGTGTATGTGTTCTCTTTTGGTTTAGAGCCATCGTAAGGTTCCATTTTATCGGTTGGACTGATAAATAAAGGCATTATACCTTACTTCATTTTAGTATTAACTATTTGTATATGATTTTTTTGCAATTGGTGAGGTAATGATTGGCCATTCGTGTGCTTGGAATAACAGATTAAGTGACCCCTGTAACCTAACGCTGGTACATAAAAGTCAAGTCTTTGTACCTAGAGGTCTGGTCACTGACAAGGTCATCACTTAGAGTCATGACGTTGTTGTTGACCATAGTCTGGACTCATCACAAATGAAAGTTGAGCCAGCACCAGGAATCGGTGAGGGTGCACACTAGTTTGGCCGACTAATGGTAACACACATAACTATTTTAGCCTATTCTGAGATTTAACTTCCTGACGAGATTTGATTTTACATGTGATGCTTTGCTGCTCTCATGTACTGGAACTAGAACCTATGTTCACTATATGAGTGGTTAATAGGCTAGGCCTATGTGGTTCCTAACTAGTATGGGATAAGTCATAGACTAGGCATATATGTTTCTATGTCATGTATGTTCACTTTAATAAATGGGAGTTAAACAGAAATAATCAATTCTAGTGAGAACATCTAGGTTACTTATAATATGCTCTGAATTATGCTATTGCCTGGATGGTCCAGTAATGTCAGGATGATGGTGTTCAACTTAAGCATCTAAATACACATACATTGTACACATTACTAAAATCAAACAAATACATATTCAATTTTTCACACACACACACACACACATATATATGTGCCATGTTCAATGCCTGCTTAGTGACTTTCCCAATTATGTTTCCTTAATCACAATTCATGATCATTCAAACATTATAGCTTGTTTGCAATTAGGTTAATACCTTAAGTTCACTTGATCATGATCAATTCATTAACCATATATTTACTAACTCTTTTCTATTCACAAAATTCCCAATTCTCATTCATTCATTCCTAATGCATTATTTATATTCTTTGGAATACATTTTCATTTATATGAACATCTTCATTCCTTTAACACTCCTACAATCCAAACTTAGATACATTGATACCAAACAATCTTTTCTTTAAGGTTTAACATCAGTTAGCATCTTAAACTTATCAAATACTTTCATCAATTTATCAAGCCTCAATCTAGGTATATTTCAAGCCCTAATCAAGTTCAAATACAACTTGTCCTCATATGGTTCAACCATTGCACAAATCAGACACTACCATATAAAAACCCTGCCTATAATCGTGGGGTACCTCCTTACGATTGTAACAGAAGCTACCACATATGTCCACAGTCATGGGATGGGTGCCACGTTCGTGGCCTACCCTTTTTCCTTTTTCTATGTTTTGACATCTTTATACCAAGTTAAAACATTTTCTTTATAGTTCATCAATTATACCTCTATTAGGCCTAAATCATAATCCAAATCCTCATCAATAACATCTTCATTTCTAGCTCAAATTTAGTCATTTGATAATTCAAAAATGATAGTTTTTCATGCATCAAAATCAAACTAAAAACTATCATACATTATCATGTATATAGTCCTAGCTCTTTCTCAATTCAAGAAAACTATATAAACATCCTTCTTTAGCATAAATCTACCTGCATTACACTTTAAATCCATACCTAATTCATCTATGAATCAACTTATAACCCACAATTTTCATTCACTAAGATCAAGCATAGAAAACATCCAAGTCTATCTAGCATATTCCAGCATACTTCATCATCAACTTTACAAATATTTCAATCCAATTCAAGCATCATTCTCATACTATTATTCATGCTATAAAGATCAAATTGCTACTTACTTCATAAGATTCCAACTCAACTCAAAATTCTAGATTATACTAGCCTTCCATACAAGCAAAATCAGCATAACCTCAAGGTGGAAATAAGTTAATTTCAGCAGCAAGATGAAGGTAACATTTAGCTGGTTTTCTTAGCTATTGTGAAGGATTAAGGTGCGAATTTTGAGTGATAATTTGACTAGGGTCCAAGCAAATTATAGAGAAAAGTTAGAAGCAATTTCAGTGGTGAAATAGAATGAAGGAACTGGTAGAAACTTTGCTTCATCACATGCTAGGTTCCTTTATTAAACTATGACCTATATTACGTGGCATGCCTCCCATTTGTCTACTTAATAAGCTGCCACTAATCTCCTTATGATGCTGCCATTAGTCACCAATTAATCATTCCATATGTCTCCTAATTATTGGTCCACTTCTCATACATTAATTGGTCCATTTTTCAATTAATTACTAGTCTATTTGTCACACATTTAGCAATGCCAAATGTCACTCAATTATCAGCTTCGTCATCCCAATTTTTCATATATCAATTTATCTAGCCACTTGGCATTTTTTATATTCTAAATTTACATATTAATTCATCAATTTCCTAATTAATCACATTTAATTCCAAATCACTAATTGGAATCCAATCAAACCAAAATTCAAAATATAACAATTCATAATTCACATTATAGTTATTTTTAATCTTTCATACCCCGGGACATGTCAATTGAGTGCATATGCTATCTTTGTAATATGTAAAAATTATAATTCGTGTATGAATGCTAATGTTATATATGTATATGCAATGCTTGATTTAGGGTTTTAATCCTAAGAATGCTTCAGAAATCGGATATTACAATTCTCCCCCTTTAAAAAATTTCGTCCTCGAAATTCTTACCTGAATAGTTAAATAGGTAGGGATATTGTTTTCGTTTCCCATATAGCCTCTTCTCTCGAATGATTCCTCCAAAGAACTTTAACCAATGGGATCACTCAGTTCGTCAACTGCTTATTCTGATAGCCAATTATCTTTACTAGTTCCTCAACATAACTCAGGTTACTTGCAACTTTAGGTTCCTGAGCTGGTAACTCATGAGTGGGATTAGATCGATATCTTTTAAGCACACTAATATGGAACATATTGTCAATCTGAGCCATTTCAACATGAAAGGCGAACTTATAAGCCAATGGTCCAACTCTCTTAATGATCTCATAAGGACTAATGTATTTAGGGCTTAATTTGCCCCTTTTACCAAACCTCAGCACTCCTCGCCAAGGTGATACTCTCTCATAAACACTTTATCTCCCACTTGATATTCCATATCTCTCCTTTGTTGATCCACATAACTCTTCTGTCTATCTTATGCTGCTTTAATTCTAATACGAATCAATTTCACCTTATCCATGATATCTTGAATCAGTTATAGGCCTTCAACAATCCTTTGACCCTCTTCATCCTAATATAAAGGTGAACGATACTTTATGCTATATAACACCTCATACACTGCCATACTGATACTACTGTGATACTGGTTGTTATAAGCAAATTCAATTAAAGCTACATATTGATTCCATGCTTCTTAAAACTCCAATATATAAGCTCTGAGCATACCCTCAATAGTCTTAATTGTTCTCTCACTCTATCTGTCTATCTAAAGATGAATGCAGTATTTAAGTTCAACTTCGTACAATGTTGTCTGTAGACTACCTAAAATATCGAGGTAAATCTTGGATACTTGTCCGAAACAATGGACATTGGAACTCCATGTAATCTCACCATCTCATTCACATATCTCTGAGCTAACTGATCTAGTGAGTTATTCTCTGTCACTGGCAAGAAATGAGTCGAATTGGTCAATCTATCAACAATGATGACCTATATGGAATCATGTTGCCTCAGCGTCCTAGGCAAACCTATAATAAAGTCCATAGTGATCCTTTCCCATTTCCACTCCGGAATAGGAAAAGACTGTAACTTACTAATTGGAGCCTAAGATTCTGCCTTAATCTGTTAATAAGTCAAACACTTAGTGTTGGCACCCGGGTCTCGGTACTTATTACAAAGCTACCTTACCAGAGGATTGGGTAAGGATCATGTATAAGGACCCATTAGGAAAAGTTTACCGCCGTAAACTTTTCTAAGACCTTTCTGGAAAAGTTCGCCGCGTCCAACTTTTCTAAGACCTTTCTGGAAATTTTTGTCGTGGCAAAGTCACATATTTAAGCGAGAACACCTCTCGGGAAAGGTTCACCATGGCAAACTTATTTAAGACCTTTCTAGAAAAGTTCACCGCGGCCAACTTTTAGCGAAGCCTTCGGATCAAGCGAGAGCTCCTCTAGGGAAAGGTTTGTCACGGTAAACGTTTGAGCTTCACTTCCGCAAAACCTTTGGATAGACCCGATGTTGGTTTATACCCTACAGCCAATCGTTTTGGTTGTATTTTAGTGACAAATTATTTAAAGGCATTATTTATCTTGTACATGTTTAGAT
>JANQBM010289308.1:0-20901 GCA_025594535.1 Erythroxylum domingense
TTCCCACTTATACCAGGAAAATTGTCATGAATGCATGTACAGACATTTTTCATGTGCACATATCACTGTCCACAAATGCATGAGTATGAGATGTGTTTTCCTAACTTCTCCGATTGACCTCACTTGGACCCGTTTCTCTAGTCCGACCCGTTCTATGGAAACGGGATGTTACATTTTATGAGGCCAAGATTTACTCCTACAAACCAAGGAGTGGCCAGACCGCCTGTTCAAGCCGTCTCCTTTGAATTCAAGCCAGCCCTCCTAAACATGCTTCAGTAGAACGTTCAATTCTACGGACTTGCAAATGAAGATCCGAACGCTCATATAGTTAGTTTTCTCAAGATTTATGATACTTTTCGGTATCACCAAATGTTGGAAGATGCAGTGAGGATTAAGCTGTTTCCTTTTACACTTAGGGATAGAGCGAAGGCTTGGTATCATTCACTAAGTCTTGCCAACATTGCGACATGGGAACAACTAGTGCGAGCCTTCTTAGATAAATACTTCCCATTAACAAAGACCACCAAAATTATTAAGGAGATCATAAACTTCCAACAAGGTGACAGGGAGTCTATCTGTGAAGCGTGGGAGCATTACAAGGATCTACAGAGGAGATGCCCACATCACAATCTACCTAAAGAGTTCCTACTGCAGACATTTTACAACAAAATGAACCCACATACTTGAGGCACCATTAATGTAGCATTGGGAGGATCGTTAATGAGAAAGATGATCGATGAAGTAGAAGAGCTAATAGAGGAGATGGCTAACAATAGCTATTTATGGGCTAGTGAGTGTAGTAGGCAACCTACTAATTTTAGGGAACAGAAGGGAGTTGTCACTGTCGACCAAATGACAGAAATGCAAGCTAACATCGATAATTTGACACGACAACTCAGTAATATGAAGGCGTCATCCTCAGCTCCAGTGAAGGTCGTGCAATGGAAATATGAGCTATACGGCCAAATGGATCATGATACGGTGGAGTGTTATCTGATGAGAGACGATAACCTGGAGAAAGTAAATTATATGGGGGCACAATTTGGACATGGAGGGGGTAACAATCCCTATTCCAAAACTTACAACCCTGGGTGGAAGAATCACCCAAACTTCTCCTAGTCCAATAACAACAACAGAAGGCAGTTCAGAACCTAAGGACAATCGAGCTTCTAACAGGACAAAACAAACTCGATGGATTTGAAGTTGGATAGAATTTTGGATAAGATAGGAGGAATGTAGGAAGCACACAAGAGGCTTGAGAGTAAATTCGAGCAAGTCACAAAAAATCATGCTTCATCTATCCATAACTTAGAAGTCTAAGTGGGGCAACTTGCGGAAGCAATGTCGACTCGGAATGCTGAAACTCTTCCAAGCAACACTGAATTGAACCCAACGGAGCATATCATGGTTATAAGTCACAATCAAGACAAGGAGCTAGAAAAGGTGGACACGGAAGAAAGTCACGGAAGAAAGTCAAGTAATTAAAGATGACCTTCCAAGTAAGATTGTTAGCAAATCGATGCAATTAACTCGACAGACATTTCTGCTCCAATTCTTTGCTAAAAGGGAATTATATGCTGGAAAGGAGGAAGCAGAAACGTTACAAGAAATTGAACCAAACAAAATCGAGAAGGTGATGGAACGGATACATGCCAATTTAAAATTACAAGAATCTGTCATAGAGAGAGGGGAGGAGCAAATGCTAGAAACCGTGCCCAACATAATAAAGAAGGGTGATCCAGGGGACTTTTTCATCCCCTGCAGTACCAATAAGATTATCATAGATAAGGCATTCGTAGACTTAGGCACAAGTATAAATGCGATGGCCTACACTCTTAGTCTTAAATTAGGGTTATAAGAGCTAGTGCCTACAAAGTTTTTAGTTAAGACAACCGATAGAACTTTGCTGAGACCAATGGGGATTATAACGATGTGCCAGTCAAGGTCGGTAACTTTATCTTTCCCACGGATTTCTATATTTTGGATATCAATGAAGATGAGGATACTTCCATGATTCTTGGTCGACCATTTTGACCACTGCGCGCTCAATTATCGATGTAGATAGGGGCAAACTAACTCTACTAGTAGGGAATGAGCAACTGACCTTAAAAGTGACTGTTAGAGAGTACGGAACGTCTTCAACTCCAGCGGTTCGCAACAAACCCGAACCTCGAGGAGAACGGGAAGACATTAAAAATCCTGCAAAATTCTTCCAAAAGAAGCGCTTGCGAAGGAGAAGACAAGGTAAAGAAAATTCCAAGAAGGTGGTAGTCGTAATATGGTAGCAAACATTTAGACTTTGAGATTAATAACGATGCTACCATCAAATTAATCATTCCAACCACCGTGAGCTTAAAAGGAGCATCGAGCTACCGATGTTAAAGGAAGCGCCGTATGGGAGGCAACCTATGGAAAAATTAGTTCATGTTGAATTTAGTTAGATTAGTTGAAATTCGTAGTTAGGTTTATTTTGGATTGCATGAATAAAAAAAAAGAGGAATAGGATTTCAAAGTCATGGGGATGAGTATGCAAGCGTATTAAGAAAAGTGAAGAATAATTATTGACTAAGAGAAGGAAAGGAATGGAAGAAGAAGGTCATGGAATCAATTTATAAGCACTAGCCACAATCGTGACCCGTCAAGTCACGATCGTGGCCTGCGACATAAAAAGTCCTTCGGTGGTATGCCGCATGCCATAATCGTGGCCTGCGACAATGAACAAAAAGGAGAGGATGCAAATTTTAAATGATAACTTTACCACTTTACCCTTTTTACCACCTATTTATTCAATTCTTACTTAACTTTCACCTTCATTTCATTTTTACTTTATCTCTCTTGACTTTCAACTTCCAAATGCTCTAACAAATCTCTAGAAATTTTCCATTGACAACTTCCCAAATTCAACCCAATCATGCCTAGTATCAAGGAAACTGCCCAACAAGAGCCTTATGGAGCAGAACAAGTCGCGGGATGGGGGAGGTGAAACTGAGCAGTAGATTTAGTAGCTTCATTTCCCATCTACTCCAAGGAGGAAGGTACTCATTTCCATTCACTTCGCTCTAGGTATATAGTTGTGCCTAAATATTTTGATTTCGATACACTGAATAGGATAGAGGTGTGGGAGTGAATAGAAAATTAGCAGAGAGGATCTAGTTGGGTTAATTCATCAGGTTTCAATTCCCCATTTATGAGGAGCTGACCTTAGAATTTTTTACATCACTAACCTTTAACCCCAAGAACACCAAAGAATTATGGTTTCGATTGAGAGGGCGAGTATATGAGCCAATGGTAGAGATTATGTGTGACATATGCGGATTCCCCGAATCCACCGTTATCAACCAACATAATGACTTCTGTACTTCCCAATACTGGCACGAGCTCACTAGCGTGGAGTATTTTTATGCCAAAAATGCTCATAACAATATCATACGCTCCCATGAACACTTACTGTTGCACAAATTTATGTGTCAGCTGGTCTTTGACAAATCAAAGACCAACAAGTGTTCCATGAAGGAGTTGTTCCTACTGTGGTGTATGGATCACAATATTCTGGTATGTACATCCACATATGTGCTAAATGCTCTTATTGAAGTTCCACAAAAGCGGAGCAACCATTTGGGAATGGGGTACCTGGTGTCCACCATCACAGACCATTTTTGTGTGGATCGGAGGGGATTAATAGTGCATCTACCCAAATTCCTCAACCCTGAGCATCTATATCGGGCAGAGATCATTCACTCCACCAACATAAGTCTGCGGGAAATCAATGAAAAGACACATATGCGGACTAGGACGGGTCAGGCAAGCTCGAGTTCTGCTTCACCTCGGTAGGCAAGGGACTCAACAAGCGAGGAATCAGAAGAAGAGGAAGAAAAGAACCAACACTGGACCAAGGTTTTGGATACCCTATCGGAAACCAACAGAACATTACAGGAAGTGGTGCGTATACAAAGACGCCAGAGCCGTAAGATTCGCCAACTTCATTGGTATTTCTAAGCTCAGGGCATCCTATTACCACCTCCTACGCCAGCACCACCTCCATCTCCTTAGGATTCAAGTCTAACCCACCATCTTTTATTCAATTCTATTTTAGTTGTGTGTTGTTTAATGTCTAGTAGTCTCCTCTTCCTTGTTAAAAAAAATAGTATGTGTGTTTCTATCTTCACATTCCCATAATGTATGAGCCGTGGGCGTTCTCTTCTCACATTGAGTACAATGTGTTGTTCAAGTGTGGGGAGGGATTCTGCATTTTTATTTGTTTATGTAACTTTGCATATCGTATGATAGTAGTAGGCTACATTGTGTGAAATGTGTAAATGTGTCAATGGCTCAGGTTTGAGTGAAATTTATTTAATTTTAGACAGAGTCTATTAGGTCATTAATAATCATTAGCTTGCAAAATTAGTAAATTAGGATGCCTTCGAATAAATATACAGCATAATTAGGATTGAGTGTAAATTTAGCTCCCTCTAAGTTATCACATTTATTCATAATTTGAGGCCTTTTTTCTAAGTAGCTTAACTAATAATTTTTTTAACATGGAAAGGAATAGTTGTTAAAAAAATTTAAGTAAATACTATTTCGTTAACCTTCGGGTTATGAATAGAGATAGTAACCCGTTGAACAAGTGATAATAGTTGAGTAACCGGATCAACACGTATTACAAATGAGTGCCTTCGCATAAAAAGGCTATAATGACGTCCCAACCAAGTTGTTAATAAATGACATAGTCAAGTAACTGGATCGACATTCATCACTAATGTTTGCCTCCTAGTAAAAGACTAAGTCAAAAAAAAATTTTGTTTTAAATAAAAACATACCGTTCCTATAATAAGCTTGATTTTTTTCTTTATTAAAATATACCTAGGAATGGTTACAGAGGTTGAGAGATCGAAAAAATTATTAATGCGTGTGCACAATTAAAAAGGGTACATAAGTTAGCACATAGGTCTCGATTAAGTTGTATATCTACTTAAAGCCCCTAGACACCCATTTTTTGTTAATGATTTGATATAATTCGAATGAATATGTCCATGATTAAATTTATTTCACGAAGATTGAAGCCGTTGTCGCATTATTACATTGTGTGTCTTTGAAGTTACGTGTTTGTTGTTTTATTTGCTTGAGGACAAGCAAACATTTAAGTGAAAGGATGTTGATAGTTATGATTTGTATTGTGTTTTAGGGTTAGATTTGATAAGTATTTTAATGTCATTTCAGGTGTTTAGTATGCATTTAGGATTTAATTAGGTTAGTTTTTGTGTTTAAGTGTTTTTATGGGTTAGTTTGAATCTTTGAGCTTAAATTGTATATTTTTAAGGTACCTGATGTGTGTGCTAGTGTTGCAGGGTAAATAGGGAAGAACGGGAAGAGTTAAAGAATTTTCGGGCTAAAAACTATAGGCCACGATCATGCGCACAGGCCATAATCGTGACAGAGAGCGTCAGTTCAAGCCATAATCGTGCACTATGTCGAGCTGACAAAAAAACTCAAGTTTCGGACAAATTTTTGGACCGTTAGGGCCTTGACTTTGACCTAGAGCCTCGAAGATATAAATAGAATATGATGTGATAACCAGTAAAAGAGAGAAGAGAGAGCTAAGAGTTTAACGAAAAAGTTTCCAATCCGTTAATTTCAAGAGAAAACTTAGGGTGACATCGAGAGATTGAGGAAAGAGACAAAGGAAGAGAGACACGATGAAGAGTTTGACGCAAAGTAATTCCCAGAAGAAGAGGTTTCTCGCTGTCACCGTCCCGAATTTCGTTCCCTATAGTATTTATGTTATTTCAATTTTATTCATGTATAGAATTGAAATAAGTATTGAGATTTGTTTGGTTAAATGTTGAGTTGATGTCTAAACTCACCTTTGGACTTCATTCTTGATGATTAATGAAGTTTATTCGATTGTGTTTTTATTGATTGGATTATAATTTAAGTCCTGTTCTTAATAACTTGGCGATAGACTGAGAGGGTGAGCTAGGTTAAAATAATCAATTTGGGTTAACGAGAGTTGGGTGAATTGATAGGTAAAGGATTAAATTAAACCGGTATAATCGTGTAACGAGAGATCGAGCATAAGTTTCCGGTAGGTTAATAGACAACTTTAGATCTAATTTAGTTTTTAGGTCGATTGCGAATCGAGAGATCAGAATTCCCATAAATTAAATTAGGGTTAAGAATTATAACTCGAGGGAGAGTAATTTCCCCAAGGACCATCTAGGCACGTTGAGTCAATAATTGCATAATTGGTTGAGTTTCCTTAATTTCATATTAAAATCTCCTTTCTCTCACTTGGTGATTTCCAGGTTGATTTTGGATTTGGTTGTTTGATTGCTTTTCTGTTACTTTTAGTACTTTCAATTCTCATATCTGATTATCAATTGATTTACTTTTCTACAGTAGTTGTTAAGTTTGTGACTTAGCTGCCATTAGACTTAGGACTAGTTCCCTTCCTCATGGGATCAACACCTTAGGTACTACATGAACAACCCGTGCGCTTGTGGTCATTACCAAGGTTAAAAATATTGAAACTTAGAGCGTGTAACCTTGAGCAAACACGATGCTAAAGATTATGGAATTGGGTGTTTTCTAAGGCAGCGTAAGGATAAAAAGTTGCATGCTATTTACTACACCAGTAGGACTTTGACGATTCTCAGATTAATTATACCACAATGGAAAAAGAACTATTTGCTATATTTTTTCCTTGTAATAAATTCCGTTCTTACTTACTTGGTTCAAAAGTGATTGTGTATATAGGTCATGCATCCTTGAAGTACCTTTTTGCCAAAAAGGATGCCAAGCCTCGATTAATTAGGCGGATCCTACTCCTACAAGAATTTGATATCATAAACAAGGATAAAAAGGGAGCAGAAAATTTTGTTGTTGAACACCTATCAAGTTTGGAAAGAGGGAAATCAAGCTTATAAGAAGAAATCAATGAGCAATTCCCTGATGAGATGTTACTCTTGGTACAAGAATCAGACCATCCCTGGTATGCTAACATTACATGTGGTATCCTTCCCTTTAATTTAACTTAACAGTAGCAGAAAAAAATTTAAACATGATTGTAAGCAGTACATATGGGAAGATCCACTTCTTTACAGAAATTGTGCGAAGGGACTGGTTCGAAGATGTGTTCCTGATAACGAAATTAATGTTATTTTAACTCACTATCATAATTTTTCTTATACAGGACATTATGGAACCAATAGGATAGTCGCAAGGGTATTGGAGTGCAGATTTTATTGGCCAACATTGTTTAAGGAAGCACAACATTGGGTGAAGAAGTGTGACAGGTGCCAAAGAATTGGGAAAATATCAAAAAGGGACGAGATGCCAATGTCTTCGATGCTGGAGGTTGAAGTCTTTGATGTTTGGGGTCTAAATTTCATAGGACCATTTCTGTCCTCTTATAGAAACAAATATTTTTTGGTAAGTGTTGATTATGTATGAAAGTGGGTTGAGGTGATGGCGACACCAACAAATGATAGTAGAATGGTGCAGAGATTTCTAAAAAAGATTATCAATAGATTTGGTGTGCCGCGGGTGATTATCAGTGATGGAGGTACCCACTTTCACAATTATCAAGTTGATGCATTATTAAAAAGATATGGAGTACACCATAAGATAGCTACATCTTACCACCCCTAGACTAGCAATCAAGTAAAGGTTGTGAACAAAGAATTAAAGAAAATCTTACAAAAGATTATCAATAGTTCTAGGAAGGATTGGGCAATCAACTTAGATGATGCAGTATGGGCTTACAGGACAACTTTCAACACCAATATTAGGACAACGCCTTACAGGCTTATTTATGGGAAAGCTTGTCATTTACCTGTAGAACTTGAGCATAACGCCTATTGGGCTATTAACGCCATAAATTGGGATCAGAAGGTAGTTAGAGAAAAGATGAAATTGCAGTTAAATGAGTAAGAAGAATTAAGGCTGCAAGCTTATGATAATGTCGGGTTCTATAAGGAAAAGGTAAATAGGTGGCATGATGCACGCATTAGGAAAAAGGAGTTCCATGCAGGTGATATCGTTTTACTCTTCAACTCTAGTCTTCAGTTGTTTCTTAGAAAATTAAAATCTAGATGCAGAGGACCTTTCACGGTAATTAATGCATTCCCATCTAGAGTTGTGGAGTTGCAAAATGAGCATGGAGAAACTTTCAGGGTGAATGGTCACCATTGCAAGCCCTATTATGGAGGACAAGTGCCCACTGAGCAAGAAAGAATATTTCTCAGATCCTGACCATGACCAAGTCTTGCTAGTGACTTTAAAAACTAGCATGGGTTGTTTATGTTTATGTTTGTTGGATGTTTATGTTTATATTTTATTTATGTTAGTTGTTGTTTTCTTTGATACAGGAAAATAAGAAGTAAAATGTAAGCTGTGAGGGATATGCGAGTCACCATCAACACGATCCTCGACACTAATACCAACAAGCTTTCTCACACCTCTTTATTTATTCATTTATGATTTTTTGTATATAATATGTGTGGTTGTTGTTTGTTATGTATCACTTTCACACATTAAGGACAATGTGTTGTTCAAGTGTGGGGGAGTGGTATGCAATTTGCGTTACATATTGCATGTCTTATTTAACTCCCCTTTTTTTCTTGCATGATTTTTCATGTTTTTATATTAATGTGCCAATTTGTTTCAATTTTTGTATGAAATTGTGTGATTGTGTGGATGTTTAGTGGCTACAATTTTATGTGAATTAGCTTAATTTTGAGCAATGTTGTTGAATTGGTGATATGTGTTAACTTAGGAAGTTATATTATAAGTAGCTTTAACATAAAAATGTGTGTTGATTAGGATAAGACACTTGGGTTTACAGTTAATGTTGCTAATTCACATGTAGTAACCTTTAGAAGCCATTAAATTGGTAGACAATCTTAGTTTCCCTTTCATGAAAATAATAAGCTAAAAGAAATGAAGTAGTTCAAAAAAAAAGAAAAGAAAATAGTGTGTTTTAATAAATATTCTGCTGACCCAAAAAAGGTTAGGAATAGAGCTAGTAGCCGATTGTGAGCTGTGATCTAGTTGAGTAAACAAGGGCATTCATCATAAATGTCTTCGCATCAAAAGGCTAGAATGACACTCCAACTAAGCCAGCTTAATAAATAAAAAATATGGCCTAGTTGAGTAACTGGAGGCATTCATCACCAATGTTTGTCATCGCATTAAAAGACTAAGTCAACTTTACAAAAATGAGAAAAAGTGTGTGTGTAATAAAAACCCTACTGATATGATAAATTAGCTAAAAATTTTCATGAAAGGATAACTTGGATAGTTAACCAATTAAATGATGGATAATTGTAAATGCACGTCTATAAGTGACATAGGTTTAAAATTGAGTTGTCTACATCTTAATCGTTGTGTATGTTTATATTAAAATACTTAGACATAATGGAATAAGTCAATACATTGAACTTGTGATATAACTATTGTTTACAATTAAGTTGATTGCATAACATTCCGAGTCAGTAGCCATTAATTTTGACATTTTATATGTGTATGTTTTTGTGTATTTATATTTGATTTTGCCTGAGGACATGCAAAAGTTTAAGTATCGGGTAGTTGATAGGTGGCATTTTTACCTACTTTTCTTAGGATAATTTGTTAGTTAATTGTGATAAATTGATTTTTGTTAACTTGTTTAGCTTATGTTTTGTCCGAGTTTGATATAATTGCATGATTACGTATGAATGTATGTGAATATGCATAAATGTGTGTGAATTAGGTCTTTAAGGTTAGGTTTTGCATAAATTTTGCATGGCATTGTTGCAATGTCTTTTTATTATATTATGTTCATATCAATTGCATCTGTTATGGGCATGATTAAGTGATTAATTTTTTTGTTAATCAATAGGTTTGAAGGTGGTTTTGAGGGATGGAAGGATAGAAGAACCAAAGAGAAAGCAAGTCATGTGACCCAAAGGAAAGCTGGAATTTTCCTAGGCCGACCCACCACCAATATTAAGATTTCGTAAGATACAATTCTTATTGGATGTTTTTCGTTTTTGATCAAAATAAGAGAAATTCAGTTTCAAATTGGTGATTAATAGCTTAATTTGGATAAGAAATAAATAAGATATCAAGGATTGAAGTCAAGATAGAAAACAGAGTTTTTTGGAAAATTCGAGCTGACAACTTCCTCCTTCCTACGTCGTTTAAAGCATCAATTGTAGTATAAAAACTCAATTTTACACCCTACAAAAGGAGGAGGTCATGCAAGACTCCCAACGGAGAGAGAACACATTTTTTAGAGAAAAACCAAGAGAATTCAAGGTGGAATCAAAGGATTTCAAGGAGACACAAAGCTGCCATCATAGAATTCCAACTTTGCTCTTCAACATATAAGCCTTACTTCTTCTCTTTTTGTAGCACTCAACCCCTATCCAACACGTGTCCGTACACCCTTCGGACACACGTGCATATACCTAATAGAATTGGTGTGCTAACTATTACACTTTCTTCTATATAACATGGCATCATAACTACTTCATAATTAACACTGTTTAAAACCCAAAAATTTCCTCATATCATTTTATAAACCATATTTACAATGTAGCATTACAAGCATCATCCATGTTTGTGCAATATCAGCCTATCAAAGTCACAGCTCTGTCTACAAAGTATGCTATAAGCATGAGGAATTAAATAAAAATTAAATTAATTCTTCAGTCCTAGCTGACCGACCTTTGAGTTATGTCCTCTATCCAACAGCTGTACAAAATATCTTCTAAGTAGTCTTAGAAGCTAGGTCGTTGCTCTCTCGAACCTGAAATATCAATGTTGCAATTTGGTTAAGTTTTGCAAGCTCAGTTGAGTAACCATCCTCGATGGTTCACTCTTGTCATGCAACACATAATTTATGTCATCACACAATTCACATCATCTCAATTTTCATCATGCAGTATCAGGAAACTCTTTGTTCACATAGAACACATTTCAGAATCCATAAAATTCATCATTCCATTTCGATTATGAAGATTATAATCGTCGATAATCAATCACACATATCATATAATAAAAGTCCTCAAAACATTGCAATCATTTAATTCATTCATATCATATGTATATGCAATTCTTATAACACTCAACTTCATTTAATTATGTTGTTGTGATCGAGCACCTTTTTCACTGTCTCGTATCCTTTGTGGATATCGGGCTCTATCATACAAATTGAGTCATAGGCTTTTACCACAGATGTCTAAGCTTTAAGCTCTTTTTCACTAGTGACTTCAGTCACATCTGCCTTTATTCATGGAATAAATGTCTTTATTTCATGCATTCATGGAATAAATGCATATCACATTTTCAAACATCATATTCAATCCATTGCATTTGCATTTACTTTCTTATTCACATTAGCCATCAGATTTGGTCCGACAATCAATATAATAGTTGAGAATCATTTAGTCAATCACATTCACATTCAAGTAGCACTTCCAATGCACTAATCATGGATTAAAATGCCTCGTACATTGAATGTCCAGAATTCAGTATATACACATCACAGTAATTCAGTACACAATTTAACAAACAATCAAGGTGAGACCATCTTATGTTACTTACTATTACTCCTTTCAACTTATTGCCTTGAAGTCCCAGCAATATCTGGAAGCGGTCGCTCAATGTGTTCTTCTATAAAATGCAATGATATATAAAATTTACACATTTAGATAAATAGCCAATTATAAGCACATTCATGAATGTATCATGTATTATACATGTTTAATGACAACTTTTCTGGTATGTTGCCTTAATACACTTTATAAGCAATTACAACACCTTCCAAACATTCTTTAATCTCTAATACTCTTTACTCACTTTAATCCCCTCATTCAATATCAACTACATCCATTTAAGTTCTCATTTAAGCCTACATACCTCATATGGTAACATCCTTACTTGAATTAGGTTAAAAAACACATCCAAACAAACACCCTTTCATATA
Source organism: Erythroxylum domingense (assembly GCA_025594535.1). Taxonomy (NCBI): domain Eukaryota; kingdom Viridiplantae; phylum Streptophyta; class Magnoliopsida; order Malpighiales; family Erythroxylaceae; genus Erythroxylum; species Erythroxylum domingense. Next base: position 11,972 of record JANQBM010289308.1, read on the forward strand.
GGCTTATGGGTCACGATCGTGAAAGTGCACGATCACCCTACATGATCGTGACTTTCCTCCTTTTTCAGTAGAGTTGTGATCATGCAGGTGATGATCATGACTTCCATCTTCTTCAGCAAGGGTCGCGTTCATGCTGATGCATGATCGTGCCCTGCTGCGTTTTTCTTCCTCCTTTCTTCTGTTTGTCCGAAACTCGCATACATTTTAACACCAAGTTCACTTCAATTTTCTAGATTACTTTACCATAACACAACATCATTCCATAATCATTCACATACTAATTTATTTTCATGAAATTATCAAACTCTAATTAATTGATTAAACCTCTTTAACTACTTAATATCATTCATGAAACCTATCCCTTTCCATAACATGATATCCATTTTATCAAACACTTCATTATCAAAATTCTATCATTTATAGTTCATGACCTCTTCATTTTTACTTTAGTTTCAGTTTAGTAACTTCAATGCACAGTTCAACAATTCATGATTGTTCATAAACCCCAAAACAATACCTAGTCCATATTTTTCCATAGCAAATGTTCTGCATTTTTTTCCAGATTTTCTTAAGCAAATTTTCGATCAGATTTGTATGACCATTATGGCCTAAACAATGAGGTATTTAGATAACAACTTCTCCTAATAAAATGTTCCACAATCTCTTAAGTGTCTAATGACATCAATTTCATGCATTTTGGTTCAGTATCATGCAAGTTATAGTCAAAAATATGCAGACTATTTTCATACCTCGACAGAAACCAATTCTCAACTTCAAGTCAAATTTCAAGACTCTTAAGGACAGATTTTAAATTCGATTCTTCATGAAAAATGTATCCATATGTCTCTAGCTTACTCTAAATCAAAATCCATCTAGTTTGGACATTTACATATCACGTTATGTCCAAAATACAGATGCATGTTCAATATAACATGCTCCAACTCACTTCATTGCTAAAATCCTTCATCTTGTTACTTATATCTCCGAATTTGCTTCTTCCTTCACCACCCACACATGTATCCACACCATTCACGCATGCATCAATCCATAAACATGGAAACCTACACCACTCACCCATGCATCCAATTTACAAACATTAAAACCTCATTTTAATATCATTTACACTACCCATACAACTTTAAGCATCACTTACTTGCTTTAGAAAATTCCGGCAGTTGAGAGTTGTTAGAAGAGATTTCGATGGATGGGAAAGAATAGAGAGATAGCATATGGTCTAAAGTGGTTTCTTGGCAAGGTGCCATGTTGATGAATTAACCAAAAGCCAATACACAAAAATGAGCAAAGATGGTGTTTTCGATGATGAACAATAAGGAGAGCGTTTTGGTGAAGGTGATTTTGGTGAAGACACATGTATCACCATCACATATATAATATGTGTCCTCCATGTGAGGCTACCAAATTTCACTTAGCTATAGGTCCACATGTCACATATTAATTGATCCATTTGTCACTAATTCTATTTGTATCTTATTTCTATATTTTTCTTAGTCCAAAATACTCCAATTTTTTTATAAATTTCCAAAATATCCAAAATGTCTCCAAAAATGCGAAATTAATTCTAATACATACCAATTTAATTTCAAGACAATTAATCCATAATTCACTCTTTAACCACATTAAAATCACTTATACCCAGAAAATGTCAATGAATGCATGCATAATTATTCTAATGAACGTCAAAATTATTCACATATATGTATATGCCATAAGATGCATGAAATGCACTTCTACATTCTCAATAAACTCTCATCTATAGAATTCTAAGGGTCTAACCCTAATCAAGGGATAATGGGATGTTAAAATTCTCCCCTCCTTAAGAAATTTCGTCCTCAAAATTCTTACCTGACTGATGAAATAAGTGGGGATATTGCTTTCTTATATGCTCCTCTGTTTCCCAAGTTGCTTCCTCACTCAAGTGATTTTTCCATAGGACTTTCACTAATGGAATTACCCAATTCCTCAACTATTTTATCTGATATCCCACTATCTTGATCTACTCCTCAACATAACTATATTACTAGTAACTTTTATCTCTTGAGCTGGTAATATATGCCTTGGATCAAATCTATACCTCCTAAGCATGCTCACATGAAATACATTGTATTTGAGACATTTCACTCAGTAAGGTTAATCTATACACCAATGGTCCTATACTTTCAAGGACCTCATAAGGACCAATGTACCTAGGGCATCAATTTTCCCTTCTTACCAAATCTCAACACTCCTCGCCAAGACTCTCAGAAATAGTCTCCTACACTGTATTCCATATCCTTTATATGTTGATTTATATAACTCTTCTGTCTATCTTATGCTGCTTTTATTCGGCTTTGAATCAGTTTCACCTTATCCACAGTATCTTGTATCAATTCAGGGCCTTTTATCATTCTCAAAACTTCCTCATCCAAATATGGAGGCGATCGACATATTATACTATACGATGCCTCATAGGGTGCCATTCCAATACTAATGTGGTAGTGGTTGTTGTAAGCAAATTCAATCAAAGTTACGTACTGACCCCAAGTTCCTTGAAACTCCAATACACATGCTCTAAGCATATCCTCAGCAGTCTTGATTGTCCTCTCACTCTACCCATTTGTTTGTGGATGAAATGCAATACTGAAATTTAACTTCTTACCTATAGCAAATTGTAGACTCTTTCAAAACCTCGAAATAAATCTAGGATCCTTGTCCAATACTATAGACATCGGAATACCATGTAATCTCACTACCTCATTCACATACCTCCGTGCCAACTAGTCTAGTGAATTATTCTCTCTCACTAGTAAGAAATGGGCCGATTTAGTCAATCAGTCCACTACAACCCAGACAGTATCATGTTGCCTCAGAGTCTTAGGTAATCTTATAATGAAATCTATTATGATTCGTTCCCATTTCCACTCCAGCATAGGTAACGAATGAAGCGTCCCAACTAGAGCCTGTTGTTCAGTCTTAATCCGCTAGCAAGTTAAACACTTAGCTATATAATTAGCTATTTGCCTCTTCATCCCTGGCTACCAGAAATGTTGCTTAAATATATCTTGGTAATACCAGGATACATAGCATAAGCTACTACATGCACCTCCTCTAAGATTTCCTTTCTCAATTCATCCACATTAGGCACACACAACCTCTATTTTAACCACAATGTTTCATCTCTCAATTCAAATTCAAAATCTGGATTCATCTTAATTTTCTGAATCAATTTCACCATTTCAGGATCTTTACATTGAGCTCTTCTAATTCTCTTATACAACATTGGTCTCAACTTTAATATAGCTATCAATGCTTTATTATGCTTTAAATTTAACTCCATATTTAAAGTTCTCAGCTGAATTAAGCTCGGTAATCTTGATAACTGAATCTGAGCTACACTATTATTCGACTTTCTACTCAATGTGTCTGCCATTATATTAGCTTTCCCCGGATGATATTCAATCGTATAGTCATAATCTTTTAACAGCTCGATCCATCTTCTCTTTCTCATGTACAACTCCTTCTGACCCAGTAGATACCTTAAGCTCTTATGATCAATGTATATATGTAATGTAAAGACTACTGCTGCAAGCTCTAATTCATGTATTGAATAGTTTATCTTGTGGGATCTTAATTGTCTCGATGCATAGGCTATCACCTTGCCATACTGCATCAATACACATCTCAATCCTTAATGTGAAGCATCACTGTATACTACATAACCACCAGTTCCTAATGGAATAGTCAACGCTGATGGGATAGTTAATCGATGTTTCAATTCCTTAAAACTTCTCTGACACTCATCATTCCATCTGAAGACCACATTCTTCCTTAGAAGTTTAGTCAGAGGGGCTGAGATCAAAGAAAACCCCTCAAAAAATCTCCGGTAATATCCGCCTAATCCTAAGAAACTATAAATTTTAGACACATTCTTCAGAGCTTCCCATTTCATTACTGCCTCTATCTTCTTTGAATCCACTTGAATACCTTGCCTACTTAGTATATGACCCAAAAACACTAATTGATTCAGTCAAAAGTCACATTTACTGAATTTAGCATATAGCTCATAATCTGTAATATCACTCTCAAGTGCTCAGCATGCTCTTCTTTGCTCTTTGAATACACCAAAATGTCATTAATAAACACTATCACAAAGCAATCCAGGTAGGGCTGAAATACCTTATTCATCATTGCCATAAATGCAGCCGGTGCATTAGTTAACCCAATCGGCATTACTAAAAACTCAAAATGTCCATATCTACTCCTGAAATCACTCTTTAGTACATCAACCTCTACTATTTTTAGCTGGTAGTACCTAGATCTCATATCTAACTTAGTGAACACCTGAGCTCCTTACAACTGATCAAACAAATCATCGATTCTAGGCAACGGGTACTTGTTCTTTAATGCTATCCTATTCAGTTGCTTATAATCGATGCACAGTCTTAACGTTCTGTCCTTCTTCTTCACGAATAAGACTAGAGCTCCCCAAGGTGAAACACTGAGTCTAATAAATCCCTTATCCAACAACTCCTATAAATGAGTCTTTAACTTCTTCAGTTCCACAGGTGCCATCCTATATGGAGGGATAGATATAGGAGCAACACCTAGAACTAGATCAATTGTGAACTCTGTTTCCTGGTCTGGAGGTAAGCCATTCTGCAGGAAACACATATAGGAATTCCTTAACCACAGGAATGTCCTACATATCTTGCTCGATTCAGTTATCAATGATGTGGGTCAAATAAGCCTCACATCCTCCTTGCCTTAACCTTAAGGCACTCACAAATGAAATTAGCCTGGCTGGCACTGCTTGGCTAATACCTCTGAACACTGCTCTCTAATGATTAAGAGATTTCAAATATTACCTCCTTAATATAACAATTCATGATGGCCCTATAAGCAATGAGCCAATCCCTGCCTAGGATAACATCTATTTCCTTTAGCAGTAAAACAGTCAAATCTGCCTCTAACTTTGCTTGATCAATTTGGTTCAAACACCTCTTGCAGACTTCCCCTATCATAGTAGTACTACCTATTAGTGTACTCACCTCTAATCCACATCTCAATAACTCTCTTTCCCAATGCAACCTAGATGCCATTTGCGATGCAATAAAAGAATGTGTAGATCCAGGATCTAGTAATGCATAAGCCTCAAATGTAAATATGAATAACACACCTGCAATGACATTTGGAGACTCTTGAGCCTCTTATCTCGTCATGACATAGACTCATGCCTAAGACTATCGTTGGTTGCTTCGCACCTCAGTCCTACTAGTAACACTCCCAGAACTCATTCGACCTCTACCACGGCCTCTTTATTGAAACTCACTAACTCGACTCTGCTGAACCGTAGTTTTTTTTGCCACACTTCCTCTCCTACTAAACTGTGCTCCAAACACAATAGAACAATCCCTGGCCTGATGTTTAAGTGATCCACACCAAAGGCAAGCTCCTGTCAACCTCCAACATTCAGCACTGTGATTCTTTCCATAATGCTCACAAGTCGATAACTGACTCGATACTACACCTCTACTATTACCAGACTGAACAAAACTGCCCCTCTGTCTGAACCCTGACTGTTTTGATCCAGTCAGTGGTCTGAAAGCTCGACTCTGACGCTTATTGAACCTCCTGCCAGAACCACCCGTAGATTCACTGGGCCTCTTCTGTCTAGAATATGATCCATGTTCTACCTTACTATCCTTCAATAATTGCTCAATGCAAATCGAGGTAGCTCATAGTTTCGTAAAACTACCCAGGTTAGAAATGGCTAACCTCATCCAGATTTCCATGTTCAATCTGTCTTCAAATCTTCTGCACTTGTCTTCCTCAGTAGGAATCAAGGCAGTAGCATATCCCAACAGCTCATTGAACTTAACCTCATACTCTGCTATAGACAAATTGCCCTGCTTTAGATCCAAAAATTCCTTTATCTTTCTGTCCATATAGATCTTGGGCATTTAATTTTCCTTGAAGACCCTCAGGAAGTCTTCCCATCTTAGACTACAAGGCCTGATGGTACTGCCTAGAATATTTTTCCACCATTAGTAAGATGAGCCTTGCAGTAAAGACACAGCATAGTCGAACCTCTCATCTGACTCACAGTCTATTTGGATAAAGACTCTCTCTGTTCTCTCTAGCAATCCCTCGGCCTCTGTAGGGTCTGTACTTCCGTAGAAGTCCATAGCCCCCTACTTTCATATTTTATCGAACCTCCTTTCCCTTCTCTCTGGAATTTTTGGAGGCATTCCCTCAGGTCGAGACATAGACGACTCTCTACTGGCTCTTTCTGATCTTAGGTCAGCTAATTGTTCCACTTAATCTCCTATGGCGGATGACCTATAATAAACAATAACTTCAATTACCATCTGAAATTCTCACAATATTTCATGCCCAACATTCCTACATATCCCTATGGATGCCAACCATGCTCTGATACCACTAACTGTAGCACCTCATCCCTATTCGAAGCATATCCGTACACCTTTCGGACGCACGTACATACCCGACAGAAATTGTGTGCTAACTATTACACTGTCTTCTATATAACATGGCATCATAACTACTTCATAATTAACACAATATTTAAAACCCAAAAAATTCCTCATATCATTTCATAAACCATATTTACAATGTAGCATTACAACCATCATCCATGTTCATACAATATCAGCCTATCAGAGTCACAGCCCTGTCTACAAAGAATGCTAGTATTAGGAATTAAATAAAAATTAAACTAATCTTTCAATCCCATCTAACCAACCTTTGAGCCATGTCCTCTATCCAACAGCTGTACAAAATCTCTTCTAAGCAGTCTTAGAAGATAGGTCATCGCTCTCTCGAGCCTAAAAATATCAACTTTACAATTTGGTTGAGATTTATGAACTTAGCTGAGTAACCATCCTCGATAGTTCACTCTTATCATGCAACACACAATTTATTTCATCACATCTAGGTAAAAAATCGCCTTTGTTTTTATTTTCTTCCCTTTCTTTTGGCTGATAGTCTTTTAGGGTTTTTATCTTTAACTTCATCAAGGATCACTTAGTGTGTTCTATGACAAGAGTGAACCATCGAGGATGGTTACTCAACTGAGTTTGCAAAACTCAACCAAATTGCAACGTTGATATTTTCAGGTTCTAGAGAGCGACAACCTAGCTTCTAAGACTACTTAGAAGAGATTTTGTACAGCTGTTGGATAGAGGACATGGCTCAAAGGTCGGCCAGTTGGGACTGAAGGATTAGTTTAATTTTTGATTAATTCCTCATGCATGTAGCAGACTTTATAGATAGAGCTGTGACTCTGATAGGCTGATACTATACAAACATGGATGATGGTTGTAATGCTACATTGTAAATATTGGATATGAAAAGGTAACAACTTAATTCGAAGAATTAGATCTATAAAGGTAGATTGGCAGTTGTTCACTTATTTTAAGTCCAGGTACATTGATAATGTACTACAGATGTTTAATATTTAAGATATCAGATACTTATGAAGTATTAAAGATATTCATTATTCTATGCATGAGTTCAAGATTATATGTTTATTAACTTTATAAATATTCCTAATTAAGATTTATTTTACTTAAAACAATATGATTTTAAGATTAGAAAGGTTCCAATGTAGCAATGGTTGCTAATTAAGCCATAACACAATTTTCATTTAGTGGGAATGATTATTTAGATCAATGAGTTGTTTAATGAACTTAATATAGTTCTTTGCATAGTTTAAGAAAATAATGTGTTGCAAAACATTGGAGCCATTGGGTGTGTCAAAGGAGCTAAGGTCTCATCAAAGATCTAAGGATGTATTTAGGCAGTTTTCTTAATTATGATGATAATTAAAATGAAAATTCTAAGATTAAAGTAAGTGCTCACAATACAAAATCTTGTAGAATTCTCTCACTAAGCCACTATCCTAGCAATGGTATAATCATCATATGGTGATATGGTATAAGATACTTAAATCATTAGCTTAGTGCAAGTGGGAGATTGTTAGTTTATGCCATACAATCAATCGATTGGTTGTAGTTTAGTGACAAAATAATTTAAAGGCATTTTGTATCTTGTACATTTTTAGATATATATGATAAATTCCATGCGATAATTATACATTGCAAATGAATTTATATTAAGATTATAATTATGAGATTTATATTGCATTTATGTATTATCTCTAAATTATTCCTGGTCATTGTTTTATCGAGACTGGACATTAATAGGATGTAAAAAGGCTAGTGCACTTTATGTATTTCCTTATAAAGGAAGTAATCAATCGTATAGGCTAAAGTATGAAGATACTTAAACAAACGTATCGGTAGAGAAATCCATTTCGAACATTACTTATATGTTTATGAAAATTCTCATTGTGATGATTGTATAAGTGATCTTTTGACTTGAGGTCTCCAAAGTTATCTTGTATAGGAATTGTTATATTTTGATACTACTTATGACTTATTATAGTTATAGGTCGTTCAATCAATAGTCATTGGATATAGCATGAACTATTAAGAGGTAGTTATGTGTAACATCCCCGCACTTATGGGAAAGGGCGATTTGGTCATTTTGAATGGGTTAGAATAATTGAAAGTGTTTTTGATATATTCATGCATTTATATATGCACATGAATAATAAATAGTGAATATTTGCACATGAAATGTTTGAACATGCATGCATGACATTTTCTCAGTTTTTAATTGTGATTAATTGAGCTAAATAGAAAAAGTGTCTTAAGTTATTTAGAATTGAAATTGGAGAGGTTTATTAGGGTTTTCCTAATTTTAAAGAATTATAAAAAAATTTCGGGAATTTTTTGGAATTGTTTCCAGACCCAAAAAATTGTCAAGTGACAGTTAGGGGTCATCCAATAGAAAATTTGTTGTCCAATGGCAATGAAAATTTAGACATATGAAATTAAGAATTTTTGGAA